>JBCEWC010016657.1:0-12983 GCA_038996855.1 Solanum aculeatissimum | reverse complement strand
ATAATTGTCCATGTGTCAAGGAATGACACATGTGTGGCTATCTATATATATATGGTTGTATAAAGATGGAAAACAAGCTGTAGTGGAAATATTCTCTGCAATATTCTCCCTCTTTCATTTTAAAAATATTAATAATTTTCTCTCCGTATTTCTTTTAATATCCGGTTTCATAACACTTTTTAATTATATCCTTGAATTATTATGGAATTTTCTATATCATGTAATTGGGTCAAAATATATTATTTTATTGTGACTTCTAACTAGCTAGGAGAACAACAATTTTATCGTTATGTTTGTTATTTTCTCACTTGAATTATTTGAGGATAAATAATTGTGATATTAATAAATTGATCACTCATAAAATGCCAATTTTTAATTTAATAGAGATAGACCATCTACTTTTAAAATCGAAAAGATGGTAAACAATTGTAAAAATGAATAAATCATCTATATTTACACATAAAAAATTGCAAGTTGAAGTTTTAATATGGAGTTTATATCTTAAAAGGTCACTCAACTATGAGAATTTATCTAACATAGTCACTGCACTTTGTTTTGTATCAATAACACCACTTAATTAGGCCTTTGTATCAACCAAATCACCCAACTAAATTAATTATAAAAAAAATATTGACATGACAAAAAATTATTTGTATATTATGTAAATATGCACTCACAAATAAATAAAATTTAAAATTTTGACATGGTAAATTTTTTATTTTTTTTATATTATGCAAATATGAACCCACAAATAAATAAAATTTATAAGCTAATTTATTTAAATAAATTTACTAGTATAAAATTACAAATATAAAACACAAAATCAAGAAAATAAATAAATGTAAAAGAATTTGAGGGATATTTTTGTCTTTAGATATCCAATCCTATGGTATTAAATAAAAGGTATTAGCTAATACCACCAAATGGAAGGTATTAGTTAATACCATATTGGATGTATTAACTAATTCATGGATTGATTATATATAGATATAACATCCTACCAAATATAGTATTAAATAATACCACATATAATGCATTTATTAGTTTGTCTTATACCTCCTACCAAATGACGCTTTAGTCTTATCCTGAAAGTACATACTAATCTAAACATTCCAAACAAGTAAGGTGTTACAAAAAGATCACTTTATAATTGAACCTGCCCTTTAAACCACGGTACAAATTCAACTGTACGCAATTTGACTATCTTTACATTAATCTAATCATCAAACTGAACAGATAAGTGTTACCAGATATATCCAGATTGCTACTGGATTTTCAATAAAATCAAGGCAACCAGGACACAATAACAGTAAGCTCAGAGAGCCAGTAACATATGATACATTATATATTTATTAGATGCAGTACGTTGGAACATTGGTGGGACGATATACAAATGGTCTGACTGTGTGTGAATGTCCTGAAGGATGATTGTAGCTGAACTTCAACCCCGAGTTGCTATCTCCCAGACGTGTGCAGTGCTCGTGGAAGCTGCTGATAGGTCTTGCTAGGCATGCATCCCAACGATCGCTCTCTGGCATGGTCTCAGCCACTCTATATATCCCCTTGGAGTCTGTGAATGCCTGATAGTTCAGAACTTCCCCAGCCTTTGTAATGCAAAGAACTGCAACCTCTGCACCTGCAACAAGGAAATAAGATAAACCGCCTTCAGATACAATGAACTGTTGTTCACCAAAATTGGGATAAGATGGTCTTGCATAGCGTGTTGAACCAGCATCAACAGTACAAGAAATAACATTAACCAGCAGAAACATAGTCGAGCTAATAACCACACACTTGTATATATGTCGGATATCAAATGCCAGATGCCTTATCCCAAATTGACCAAAAAGAGTACAATTTTGCCTAAGGTTTTGCTACCAAAAGATGTCCTGAGAGAAATTTCTATCATATTAATATAGGTACAGCATTGCATCTATTATTATGAGCTAACATTAAAACATTTAAAAGTAATCATGCACACGAGTACCTAATTATGCCTGAACTATATTCCATACGACTCTAAAATAAAAAGTTTTTTTTGTCACAGCCTTAAATTTTGATTGGTTTTTAGTTTGATCTTAAACCTGCCACAAACCAGAGCATATTCTAGACAACAAGAATCAGTGAGAAGTCAAATCTTCCCATGAAATGAAGTGTCTGGAACCAAAGGTGGGGAATGAGGACAGCAAAACTAGGACCTAACAATTAACATTGCCTGAAATAAAAACACCAAGCAACTGTTCAACACTGTATTCCATATCTAGCTATAGATGATTAGGAAAAAGGAAGGAGCTAAAACGGTGATAGACATTGGCGCATGTTACCCTTCTCACCATCATGGCATTATCAGTGGAACAACCAAACTATCATGGTACCCACGAGTAAAATTGACACCTTCGAATAATCCAGTCATGCCCTTTTGTTGAGATTGTTTTTGCTTTTTGATAAATTAGGAAAAGTTGTTGCGGAAATTCTTGATAGACTTTAGGAGTAGGTTAATAAGTGAAGCCTAATATGAATGAGTCACAAATCAAGTTTCCAGACTTTCTATGACATTTTGGCACCTCTTTTCTATAATGCCCAATATCATTGGCAAATACCAAACAACAAAAGTATATAAAACAGCAAAGTCCATAATCAAGGTAGTAGAAGTGATGAACTAAACAAGGCAGAATAATCAAACAGAGCATACTAGGTAGCAGACAGACTGACGTCGAGAGTTTATTGTGCATTAGGCATCTAGTGGTGCCATAAGATTCTTTTAAGGTGAGCTTGAACATGTGTAGCAATGGTGTTTCACTAGTGTGATTGTGTCAGCACCTGAATACCCATGCCAAGATTTGTCATGTGCTTCCAAGCCCATCAGCTTTCACCTTTACATTTACAAATTCAACAGAACCTTCTAACACGAGAGATTCTAATCAATACGGTTCCAAGAAAAGGAGATAGATTCATGGAGTCAATATTGGGATACAGTTAATTCTTTCCAAGGAGCATACAAAGTATAGTCATGTCAATGCTGTTCTTTTATTTTTGCTTGTAGTAAATTGTATTCTCTTATCCAATTTGACTATCTATTTACTTTTTAATCTAAGTGAAAACTTAAAAAATTTGCTTAATATGTTACCTCTATTGAGTTCTTGATGGTTTATCTATACATATTTAATATTTTTTTATTTTTATACTAAATAACGCTTTATTTGAAAAAAGTGTGCGCTTCGCTTCTCGCTTCTGTGAAGCGAGCCCTCATCGCATTTTTCTGCTTCTCGCTTCTCAAAACACTGCCTCCATCCCAAAACACTTGTTATGTTTCACTATTCTTCATAGCTACACTGGCTTAGATTAATTCAATATTTTTAAAAATAAAAATAAAAATTAAGATATTCGAAAACTATACGAAAAGTACGTTGTAAAACTACATCTTAAAATATTACTCAAACTCATATAGTTTGAGTCTCGAAAAGTGAAAAGTGACAAGTATTTCACGACGTAAGGAGTAATAAGAACTCAATGATTGGGATATCCGATGCTTAAGCTTTACTTGTAAGTTGTAACTAGGTTCATGAACATACTGCTTTGGCTTTAATGCAAAATGGGTGAATTCATCTCGTTACCAACATAGAAAATCATAAGAGTGATTAAATAGAAAGGAAAAAATAATTAACTTTGTTTCCCCATAATAACAAAGTTTAAAGTTTGGAACTTTAGTTGATCCATTGGGTACAAACACCCCTATATTTGACTTTCAGAATTCTTAATCATGCCAATTTTTCTGAAACTATCAGTAAACATCATAAATATAAACAACCATTTAATCAAACAAAATAATGTCCAACATGATTCTGAAAACACTGCAATTTGGAGAATCATAGTAGCTCAGTTGGTTGACTATCTGAATTTTAAAGCTCGTTGGTAAGGATTTGATTCGCCATCCTATATTCCCCTACCACGATTTTTCTGACAATTTATAAAATTAGTAAAACTGTGAACTATTATCCAAACTACATAAAAAACAACAAAAACTATAGCAAACATACAACAATGGATTCAAAATTGTAACCAAGCATTACCCCTGGGTTCTATACCCTATTCATTTAGTGGCTGTTTAGGCATGAACATTTTTGACTTTTTTTCAGGGTTGAATTCCGGTAATCATGTTTAATCATAAAATTTCAGAAAATTCTACAATTTAAAAAACACTAAAAGTTGGTTCACTTTTTTCATTCCAAATCACTCACAAAACAACAACAATTTAGCCCGTGAAATTCCACAAATGAAAATTTCTAAAACAACACCAATTTATATATTCATAATCAAACACAACTCCAATTTCCAAATACCATTTTTCACTTTCAAAGCAAAAGCTACCCTTTTTTTTTTCACAATTTTCATGGCCCTAATTTTAAAGTTCTATTTTTCGTTCCGATTAAGCTTCCTTCCAATTAATCTGGAAGTTCTTCTCAGCTCCAAAGGTAAAAGATCGAAGTTCTCAAACGAGAAATCGAAAAGATTCTAGAACATACACCAGTACATACAGTAGCAATATCAGCAAGAAAAAGAAAAAAACTCAAAAAACAATAAAAATAAAGATAAAGAGGGTAAAGAAGGAACCTTCTAGAACATGGTCTTCAGGACCAACAGAAGAATCCCCACAGACATCACAAACAACTCTTCCATGAATTTCTCCAGTCCAACCTCTTACACCTTGTAGGGTCAAAATTGTAATTATCGCAGTCAAGTAAAGTACCATTAATAATACCTTTCTCCAACTCGACTCCATTTTCTCTTGTAAAAAAAAGCTCGCTGGTTTCCGGTGAGGTATTTAATCAGGTGGGGTGGTTGAAAGAAGTAGGACCGGTATCTGAACCCGGTTCGTCTCGAGTCACATTGTACTCGGTTCGTTTTGTCGGTGACTCGGTACTTTTGGAATTTGGAGTATCAAGTACCATGAGAATTTTTCGAACAAACAAACCTAATAATCATTAGTGGTGTGCGAAATGGTAAATCGAATCGATAAAAATAACTTATTGTTATTAGATTATTAGGTTATTTGGTTTTTAATGATTTTTTAAAATAAAATTATTAGGTTATCAGTTCGATATTTTTGCTATTGGGTTATTGGGTAAACCGATAACAATTATAATAATTTATTATTTTAACCCTTTATAAATATTAAATATTAGTAATTTAATAGTAATAAGATATTATAGTAGTACTTTACCTATTTTAATTTTTATAATACTTAAGTTATTAGTTACCCACTTTAATATTTTAGTTTGTAATTAACTAATTATAACTTTTGCAAGTTTGTAAACACAGTCTTCGTACTTTGTTTGCTTTTATTAATGCAAATTTTCATTAAAATTATTATCGGGTAAATTGAAAATCGAACCTTTAAAAACTTAAAATCAATAAATCAAAAATCGATAAAAATGTATTGGTTTGTTGTTGGTTTAGCATATTTAAAAATCGAAAATCGATAAATAGAATCGATAATGTATAAAATTGAACCAAACCGATTGATGCACACCCCTAATAATCATATATATCTATATCTATATTTATTTATACTATATTAAAAGTGTGAAGACCCTTAGAAATGTTGTTTGAACTTTTTGTCCTTCATTAAAAAGACTCTTCATTAGACAAAATTATTTTTTCACCATTTTTCTTTAAATTTTTAATTAATTATATTTATAGTATTGATTTTTAAAACATATGAAAATAAATAATAAAATAAGGATTTATAGGCGTGAAAAAACTCTTAAATCTTCCTTATTTAATAAACTTCTACTTCTTATTTGAATCAAGAAAATACTCTACCGCCGCTAAGAAAATTTTTAATTTACTATGATATATAGGACCTTTGTAAATAAATAATTTATCAAAATTACTTTTGCAGTGAATTATTTATCTTTTTATAAGTTCATAATTAAATTTAATTTGTCTATGTAATGTTTGTTACTGGATGAGATACATGTTTTGATCACGCACAAAGCGCGTACAATAAGACTAGTTACTTTAAAAGCACGAACTCTCTAATTTAAAGTCAAATTACTTAAATACCCTTTTAATAAACTTATATAATTTATTTTTTTTAACTAAAAAAAGACTTATTTCCTAGGAATAATCACAACAATTCCAACCTTCATGTTTCTTCGATCATAAGTCATAACCATTCACTACTAAAATATATATACCTAAAACAAAAAATTAGTCAAACTAAGTATTTGACATACACTCAAACCTCTATTTAACGATAATTCATTATAATAATATTTCATTATAATGACCTAATTTTCTTCAGAACTGATTTTTCATGTTATATTTTTCTTCAGTATGATAATATTCTACTTATAATAATATTGACATTCACTATAAGATAGCACTCTTTGTAAAATTACCTCCTTATAATAGTCATGTTCATATATTAAGTAATAATATTTTACAAGAATATATATTACGTATAATGATCAAATAATGAAATATTTATGGTAATCATCATAGTATCATGTGCATTGTAAATTTTAAGTATAAATATTTAAAAGAAAAATTATATTTAAGTGATATCCATTATTTATTGTCATAACATCAAGAGGAAAGACTATTGATGATCTTTTTTGTATTAATACTTTTTATATTTGGTTGGTTAAATATGTTTACAAATACATTCTTACTTCATCCTACAAAAAATCAGTAAACTATTTTTTTCTTCTTTTTAATAGATAATTGAGATCTAAACATCAAATATTAATATTAATATAAATAGCACATCCTTATAGTAGTTATGAAATTTTTAGACAAGCATTAACAAGGTTTAACTATATTAAAAAAATAATTATTTTTTGATAATCACTCTGTTGATAGAGTTTTATCTTCAACACAATATCAATAATATTTATATAATTACACATGGTGATAAATTTAAAAATGAAAAGCAAATTACACCAAGAGACACTAAACTTTTAAATATATATATATATCTCTTGTTGTATATGCATGTATAGTCAGTGTATATTTGTGTATCATAATGTATATTTAGTGTATAGCTCATGTACAAGTAATATACATTGTATAGTAGTGTATACTTTCTATAACTTTTGACAAATTATATTGTATAGTCATGTATAGTTTCACTGATTTTGGGCAATTATATTTTTTATGTAAATAAAACATGAGATACTTTTTTTGTAAACTTTTTATTTTTTTTGTATATATACGTAATTTCCCCAAAAATGAATACTAATTAAGAGAAAAAATATAACAAATTAATTAACAAGTTGTGTATAACGATAAACTATAACATAATAACAACAATTAAAAAAATAGTTACACATCCAATATAGTAAAAAAGAAATATACTACTAAGAAATGTCATTGCTTTCTCCCCATATTTAAACGTTAAATGTATATTTTGAAATGTTTCAATGACATCTGCTCATTGTGATCTCAAAAGAATAAGTGACATTATTACAATTTATATTAATCATTTAAAATACATATATTATGTTCTTTCAATTATTATTCTTTACTGAAACGGTTTATTCTCATAATACTAATTCTATTTTATAACATAGTATAGTACATGATCAGTATGCACGTGCATTGCACGTGCCGTAAAATTGGTGTGTATATATATATATATAAAAAAGAATGTTAGGCCACCTATGTGACACTCTCACATAATTTTTATTTGTTTTTCTTAAATAATTCAATATTTTAAAAATCGATTAAATAATCCAACAGAAGTTAAAAAAATTCAAAAGGCGTCGTTTATGATTAAACGGTACTTTAGTCTATCGCAACCATTCAAAAAGGTCACAACCATTCAAAAAAGTCACAACCCTTCAAAAAAGTCATAACTCTTTGAATTTGAAAAAATCATAACTCTTCGGAAAAGTTACAACTCCTTGAAAAAGTCACAATTCATAACTCTTCGAAAAAGTCACAATTCCTTGAAAAAGTCACAACCTTGTGAAAAAGACACAATTCTTCAATATAAAAAATTATCTACTTTTAACATAATATAATATAATATAATTAAATAAATATAATATAAAATATAAAAATTTTACTAAATTGATCTTCAAGCTGGGGGTATTATAGTAATCTTTTTAGAAAATTCACGACCATTTGAAAAAGTCATAACCTTTTTGTCACGCCCCGTGAGGGTACCCTTGGCGTGGTCGGCACTCAAAAACTATTTCTAGTCCCCAAGTGAACCACTTGACCTCATTGTCACATCATACTCAACAGCGGAATAAAATACTCAAATAATAAGCATCATATAGATAGATATAACACTACTAAAACATAATTTCCAATGATCAAGTTTGAAAATAACAATACTCATCAATTCTCTACTCAATATCTATGAAGTCTCTACCTCTAAACATCTAAATGGTACCATGGCAGGTCATGGCTATCCAACTCAAAGAAGGTAAAATAAAATACTAGTGTAAGAAAAGGGCTCCTCCGAAAGCAAAGAGAGCTCACCAACTCTGAAAGCTTGAAACTGAACCTCAACGGTGCGTCTGCCAAAGTCCTCTAATATCTGCCTCTACATCATAAAATGATGCAGTCCAAATAGACGTCAGTACATTGAATATACTGGTACGTAAAATGGCCGGAAAGAAAGGACATAATCAAGGATACTCAACTCAGTAACTCAACTCAAAAATTGACTCACCTTAACTCAGTAACTCAACTCAAAAATCAACTCACCTCAACTCAGTAAATCATGCAAATTATATATTAGAATCATGCTTTGAAAGTAAATTCAATAATGTACAACTCACGTCAAATCATGCAAATTGTATAGTAAAATAATGCTCCTAAAAGAAACTCTAGCATGCAACTCATTCAAATCAATTATGCAAAATTAGGGAGTTTCTCAAACTGACAAGACTCACACCACCATAGTTGGTGATGTATAACGAAAAAGGCGTCGTTGTTCGCCCGCCCATTACTTGCCAAGGTAAGGACACTCACCTCTGCTTTTTGAATCCTCAAGCCTTGTCCATCTTTTTGGAACAAGAGTCGCCAGAGTTAACTGCACAACTATCCTACGCGGGCAACGTAGTTTTGAAATTTTGAGCCGTCAATTCACTCTACCCAACTCGATGCTCAATACTACTCCCAAAACATGTACTCATATTTATCAAGTAAATATATTATTCAAAAATATCTCCTCAAGTTTCATTGGACCGTGATTTAAACATCAAACTCATCTTATAACATCATCATCATCATCTTCTATCAATAAAAAAATAAATTTAAAAATCATTTACAACGTTGTGAAAATATCTATTCAAGACGTCATTTAGACTAAATGCAATTTTATCAAAATTAATTAAAGCATACATCATCTCATCAAGCCTCTTTCTCAATTCATTATTTGTGTTCAAAAACTCATATTCATGCAGACTCTGTAAAATATACTAAAAAATTATCTTTGTTTGACATGCTCAATATGATCATCAATCTCCGTTCAAAATAATGCATAAAATCAAGTAAAATTATCAATTAGGGTTCATATGAATGAAAACATGAATCATGCATCCAATCAAATACTCAACTTTAATAACATCATCAAGACATTTTTTGGGTACAATGGGACTCATTGAGACAATAGAAAACTCAAGAAATCTATTCAAGAATTTAGGGCAAAACTCTACCCGAACTCAATTTCAAAGAAATCAACATGTGGGGCACGTGGATGAACTCAATCCAATGCTATGAGTAGTCTTACATACTTGGGAATTTAGTTTTTTGAAGAAGAACACCATGATTCTCTTGAAACCCTAACTTTTCTCTTCTTGGAATCTTGTTTAGAGTCTTGGAATATGTTTTGAATGTAATAAGACTGGTTAGAAATGTTTAGGGGCTTATATAGGTGTAAAAACGTCAAGTGTAGGCTTTAAAAGGGTGAGAAAATACCAAAATAACCCATTAAGAAAAACTGTCAAAAGTCGTCCACAGGCTCACTTACGGCCCGTGGAACCTTTCACAACTCGTAGGGACCTTACGTAAATTTGTTAGCACGTTTTTTAGGTTACTGGAACATTCCACGAGACCCATCCATGACTTGTAGAGTACTTTACGATCCGTAGATGGATTCGTGAAGTCTAGGGCTAAAAATTAATTTTCTGTGCCTTTCCACGAAACCTAACTTTATGGGTCGTACTTCAATCCATGACCCGTATATGGTTTCGTGGAATCACTCTGCTCTGCTTGTGTTTAGTAAAATGGCCATAACTTTTGACTTCAAACTACAAATGAGGTAAAACTAGTTGCATTGAAAAGCTAATTCAAAGAGATTTCATCTGGTAGGTCATGAACCACCTAATTCTTTGGGTGCTAAGAGTTATGATTGTTTAAAGTTGACTCTTGCATAATCCAACACTAGAAACTCAATTTATAGAAAAGTTTTGAACTTGGCTAAGTGCTAGAAGTCTCTTATGACCCTAATCCACTTCTAATGATCTTCACACATATGAGAATGAGCCTTAATATATATATACATGCAAGACATAACTAGGTTCAAGCTTATATATCTACGATGAAAAAGTTTAGATTGTATGAATAGAGTTGTGGGGTATTACAATATCTCTTCCTTGGGATCATTCATCCTCGAATGATGAGCGGACCAAGGATAAATTCAAGGCACGAATAGAATATCAAAACTCAATCAACTCAAATCATTTAACATCTCAGAGATCAGTTATTAGAACTCAAGAAGGAAGTCATCAACTCTAATCGAGAACAGGACCATCGCAACATAGAAGATTCTATGGATAGCTCTCAAGCTTAGCACCTCATCTCAACTATGCTTCATTTCATGGAACTACACTTCATCAGCCAAAGCCTATGACTCCGATTTAAATATATGCCTAACCACATTCTCTTATTTTTTTCAAGTCTAATTCTAAACTCCAAAGTGTCATTCCTAAGATGATTGTATTCCTACAAAACTAATCCCCATCACATCACTACTTTTACTCAAAATCCTTTTTTTCCAAGAAGTCATCAATAGTCTATCACCATCACTCGCATAACAACAACCACACATTCAAGCCTATCACGCTAACAACTTCGATCATATCTAAGAAAAAATAATATTTTCAATCTCCATCATTGGATGAGCTCTCACTCAAAGACTCACCAACATTCTTTTACCTAGAGACACTCTTACTTACCTCTACTTATCTATTGCACATCTTAAGGTCTCATCTCGCTCTTCCTCCACATCTATAATCTAAATGAAAGGAGTACATCATAGTTATCACATTGAGGAACATCCACCCTTACTCGTCAGAAATAACTCATTTTCTATCATTAATATCACTATCAAGGCTAGAAAGAAGGACTATTGGAAGGTCTTAGAGCGAAAGATCATAAGCATGATACATTCAAGGAATTTAGTCTAAGAGCGTGCATAATATGATACAATATCATTAGCCTTTTTGGACCTATCATGCATTTATGAAATCAGACATACTGTGAAACTCAAGTTGTATCTCGTATGACATAAAGTTGAGAACTCTAAGATTTTATGAGATAAAAGTATAACTGGCACTCCTCATCCTCAGAACTCAGCATGAACGTGAATCAACATCGGGTGCATGGGTCTAGGGCATAGGCATGATGCTCATACACAAGACTGAAATAAGGTATCACCTTAACTGGGCTATAATGAATATAAGAGATAGATAAGCATCAGTGTCCCATACTAATCAACTCATCAGTGTCGAAAGTTCAAGACTCACTTTAGTTTACTAGCTTCTCATCTCTCCCTTAGCTCGAAGGTCCATTCCCTAAGTCTTTGAACCAATTGCCTTTACAAAACTAAAAGCATAGCTCTCCACACGATTAGCGCATCACTATTTTCAAGAACATCTTAAACTCTCTTGTTATACTATACTCAAAGGTATAAGACTGCTATCAAAACTTTGCTACTCTTAGCTTCCTTCTAGCTCCATAGGCATTTTTCTGTACTTACTACTCTTATCATCTAACCTCTCTGTTTAGTTTACTAACATTCAACTTATAAATGCCAATATACGTGACTAAAGAAGTCTTGAATTGCAAGGAAAAACGTATAATCATTTATAGATAAATCCCTATCAACCTACTTACTAAGGGTGATCAAGAAATACTTACACCAGCTTGCCCTACTCTGACATTTCAAATATACTATCTAGGTTCCATAGAAAGTCATAACTTAGAGCTTCACATAATTTACACTATCGTGGATATAAATCTTAAGCCTCTTCTTATCTAATGAATTATCCTCTATTCGCAATTTCCATCTGAGAGGTATCTACACCATACTCATAGCATCACTTCATTGCAAGTCATCATATTAATCTCAAACATACACTATGTACAAGCCTCTTGGAGCAAATCTCCAACTAAGACTATCACTATCATAATGCTATCTCTTTTTTCACACAACTCCTCAAAGTTCAAGCTTAGGGTCTAGTTGAAACGACCCAAAAAGTTCCTAAAAATGTGCTTCAGAAGTTACCGAAAACTTGTTTTAGCTATATCTAAAAATTCATTTTGTTTTTCGAAAATCCGACTTCATATTCTTGCGTAGGGGGTCAAATTGAGTGGGAAGTGGGTCTAACCCAAATTTTAGAGCAACCGTATCAAAATCCGAAATTTCCAAGTGAAGTCTTTTTTGAGTGTCTACTTTGGAGGGTCATATCTCTTAGCACAAACATAATTGGGTGGTCCATAATATATCCATGGAAATCCCTTTGAGTTAGCTACCCAACGCACTTCGTTTCACCTCATTTGGAGTTTGGAAGAAGAAGTTATGCCCATTTTCGTAAAATTTATCCGTGCAGAAAATGCAATTTCCAGAGAGCAAATTTACTGTTCATAAGCCTCTTTTTTTTGTCTAAGTGTTGGACCCATTTTTCCAAGGACATATTTTATTTCCTATATAGCATTAATTCAATTCCCATCTCTAAAAT
>JBCEWC010016656.1:0-12984 GCA_038996855.1 Solanum aculeatissimum | reverse complement strand
AATGGAGGTCAAGAGAGCCTTAGGATTTCAAGAGAGTGTATAGGAGAGTTTGAATGGATGAATAAGGGTTTGGGGAAAGTTTTAGGGGTTTAGGATACCTTAAGGGACCAAAAGGGGGTTTAGGGAAATGTTAAATCACGAAAATATCATTAATAAAATAGAGCTTTTAACTGGACACAACACCCAACGGCTGCTACAGTGCCTTCAACCAGTCACACGGTCCATTCAATTGACCGTCCAACCTCCCTTAGTCATTTCTTCAACGCGAACATTCATAGGACTTTCTGTTACGCTTCACGAACCAATAAATGGTCCGTTCAAGGTGAGACTTCCCATGAAAGGAACCGTCTAACCTCACTTAATCTCAAAAACCATGGCCAAGCCTTGGACTATCCACTGTCCAACTTCACGGGACAGTGGATGGCCCGTCAACCACCACACGAGTCGTTCAAGGTCTCGAGGGTTTACACTTAGCTTAGGGGTGGTTCCAGACCACCCCTAGCTCACACGAACATCACACAAGGAACTAGATAGATCGTGCAAAGTTTCACGGTCCGTGTCCCTGCCCTTGGCCATTTTTCTGAGCCTATCTCCAATGGCTTCCGAATTTCAGCCAGGTTCCCTGTTTGGGCCATATCTCCATTATCGGAAGTCCAAATTGAGTGAAACTACTTGTGTTGCAAAGATAATTCAAAGATCTTCAATTTTATATGTGGTATCCCATATGATTCAGTTCAAATCAAAAGTTATGACCATTTTAAGTACGCTGCCAAAACTGTCCCTTTAGGCCACTTGCTAGCCCAATTTGCCTTCGGCCACTTAAACTCAACCCGTGGCCACCAAAACTTAACCATGGCTTGTAGTACATCACATAATTCCAACCATAAGTATATTTCAAAAAATTTCGGGTTGTTACATTGAGTGACCCATATATTTTTAGTCACTATGAAAATAAAATAATTTTCCATCAATAAAGACCCCATAAACATGTCGAAGTACGGTTTGAACACCAAAATTATCAAGTTCATGAAGTTCATGGGAGTATTTGTTAACCTGAATGAAAAAACCAAAAACTCAAAATGACCATATCATGTTCTAAAATATTTCTTTGGAATGTCACATTCCCTTAAAAAATAGCATGCACCTTGGAGTTGATCAAATAAATCATGGATCCTCAAAATAAGAGACTTTTTATGGTAACATTATTCAATTGTCGATAGTATACATATGTGTATTAACCATCCTTCTTCTGAACAAACAATATGGAAGCACCCTATAGCGAGATGCTTAGCCTTATGAAGCACTTATCAAACTAATATATCAATTGATCACTAACTCCTTAAGATCCGCTATGACCATCGATAAGGAGGAATAGGGATAGGTATGATATGGAAAATTAGATCTATAGTGAAATGAATCTACCTTTCGAGAGGGATGCTGGGTAAATTATCTTGTAATACATCAGGAAACTCATTAACAACTAAGACTAACTCAAAAGTAGGAGCTTTGGATTTAGCATACCTAAATCTCATAAGATGATAGATGCAACCCCAAATATCATTTTATGGGCTTAAAAGCATGAGATGAATTGACTTTGAATAGAGAATCACTACCTTTCCATTCTAGGATTGGCTTAGTAGGAAATTTGAACTTAACCACTCTAATTCTATAATTAATAGAAGTGTGGCACATATAAAGTCAATGCATACCAAGAGTAATATCAAAATTAGTTATGTCAAGTTCAACAAAATCACATAAAGTAGATTTATGAAATACAAAGACTGACAATTTCTATCGTCTCTTTTAGACAAGACCAAATCATCAACATGGGTATAACTAAGAAAGACTCTAGAAAGATCTCTGGACACATGTCAAACCTCATAGACACATAAGGGGATACAAAAGAAAGATTAGCACTGGGGTTCAACAATGCATACATATAAAATTGAAAGACTTTCAACATACCTATAACCATATTCGATGAATACTCATAGTCATTTTGGGTAAACAAAGAATAGAATATGTTTTGGCGATGATTTCCACCTAAATATAAGGAGCACTCTATAGATCTTGTCAGCACAAAGGAGTGGACAAACCCTGTGGATGCCCATCTATACCTTTGTTTGAAACATTGGACAGTTGTCTATCTTATGCCCCATATTTCCACATTAATAACAAGAATTGGTACCCACTAAGTATCTGCTCCCATGGTACTTCCATACTTTCAACAAGTAAGGAATGAAGGACCACTGGCATCACCTGCTTAAGGATTGTGGTTAGAACTCTTATCCTTGTAGTACCACTGGCATCACCTTTGCCTTCCTCAAATCAACTGAAAAAAGCAATCAAGAAAATCAATCTTGAATTTCTCCTAATCTATAGGACCCTCATTAACTCTTTGCAACTTCCATTAGTCAAACCACACTTAAGAGAGACACTTTAGTTGATAGGCTGCTAATTTTATCTTCTCCACCTATGACACACCCATTATATACACAATATTATAGACCTCATCAATAAAATATTGTGTATCCTTATCCACCTTGGACCTAAGAAACTCAAGTGGATTCATCCTGGTGAAATCTCACTCTCTTGTCGCCACTAAGCCCATGTTAGGAAGAGCTACCACCCCTTGATTCACTTGTGTAGTTATGGCTTTGCAAAGCATATAGATAGCAACTCAAAACTAATTTTTTTTAACTTTCTTGGCCTATGGATCATTAGGGTATTGAGAGGTATGTCCCTCATATCACACTTTTTTTAATTGGAGCTCCTTGTGGAGGCATTTTCTAAAAATTGCAAAGAACAATCTTAAAGGTGGAAGCCTTAGAGTGAAATCTATCATATGACATGAATCATGAAAGAATTAACTTTATAACGTCATACTTATATATGTGGTTCATACCCATAAATAAAACTGTACACGAAGTAGCTTTCAGACACCCTAACCTTGTGCTCTGATACCAAAGTTGTCATGACCTAAGCTAAGCCCTAGACACGGCACGCCAATTAGAACCTTGAAGAACTTAAATCAAACCTTTTAGAATATCAAGAATACATAAGGTAAGTATATAAACAGTTGAATGCGAAAATAGAATAAGGAAAGTCTAACAATCTCAACATAAAGCAACAAAAGTACAAGACTACATAAATTCTTCTACACTTTGTTGGAAATCCTCTAACTCATAAATGAGTTTCTAGGATAGGACCTATATAACTTGAATTCTAAAGTAAACTATAAAGCTAGAACAACTAAGACAAGAATCATAAGTATTTCCTCAAATCATGAGGACTCACCAACCCTTAATCTAGAAAAAGTACTAGCTACATGGAGGATGAAAATAATCATTTGACCATACATTATAATTTAATAAAGGCAAAAGCAGATATGCGATAGTACTTTTAATGTACTAGGTATGTGAGTAATGCATATTCTATAAAACATGACATACAATTGGCAAAAATAATAATCATGATAAAGGTTCACTGAAAATATAAGTAATACATATGTATGAACAATGCATGATGGAAAATCATAATGAAATTCATAAGGGAACATGAGTCATAAATATCCATAACATGCGTAGTGTGTAATGAGTTGGTTGGTCATTTTTGACCTTATCTGTGAAAATTACTATTTTACCCTTCTATAAGTTGCTTTGGGCCAATTTTGAACTATCTGTATTGTTGGAACTAAAATTCTGAGTTTTTAAAATGAAAAATATGAGTTTTGGTTCTTTTTGGAAGCTTAAGATGTTGAAAAAAGGGTTTTTGTACCATTCTAAGTTTCGAGTGTCAAATCAAAGATCCATCAATTTCATCAGCTGTGAAACATCAAAAATGGTCTATGAGAAGTTGCAGAACTAAATTCAGAGTTAAAAAGAAGTTTTTAGTACCAAAGTTATGATTTTAGTTATTTTCGGAACCAAAGTTTGACTTTGGTCAACATTCGGAGTTCAGATGTTTGGATCAAAATTTCGACAGTTCCAGTAGTTCTACATGATGAAACTAACACTTAAAATAACCTCTCATATTTTTTGTAGTTGCCTAGGGCAATTGGTATTTTGAGTTTTAAACTAGTTTATTTGACTTGCATTAGTAAATGTGTTGTGGAAGCCTCGTAATGGATTTCTAGATCACTGTTATTGGTGTGGATACATATTTGATTTGTGAAATTCTTATTCCGGATAAGTTTCAAGGGTTCATTTTGAGGTTTGGTTGTTGGCAAATTTTGTTGGTGCAAGGGCTACTGGTGCATTACCCTCTATTCTTCGCGTTCGCGCCAGGGCCACCCAATTCGTAGGGGTCAGTAAAGATAACCCTCTGTGCTCATGGTCCTGGTTCCATGTTCCCAGAGCAAAGAGGTTCCCAAACCTCTTGCGTTCGCGAAGTGTATTTTCCCTCGACAATTTTTAAACTCGAGAATCAACATTTTTTTAAATCCATTTTCGAACTTTCAAATCTTTGGGGGAAATTTTCAAAGAAATATTTTGGATAAGTGATTTTGACACTATTTTAACAATTTTTCATAAGTTTTATCTTGATTTGTCTTGAATTTCATGATTTTGAATGTCTAAAATAGAGAATTTTTAGACTATGATTTCAAAATTTAAATGGTGATTACTCCTTCATTTGGAACTCAATTTTAGTGAAAGTTTCAACCATGGACTCCATATTTCATGTAGAATTTGATTATAAAGTCAATTTCCAGATATGAGAACTTTGAATTTTAGTACTAATTTTGATCTTTTTTCCCTTAAGCCTAATTCATGCCAATATTAGTATTAAAATGTACCTTTGATGCATAGTATCTAATTTTGATAGTGGTTGAGAGATTCAGGAATTATTTGGAGGCTTGAGTTGATTGAAAGCTTGTACATGTGCAATTTTGGTATCGAGGTAAGTTTGGCTAACCTTTGTTACAATCCGAAAATTTTCAAACTTCATAATGGTTGGTGGTTCATGTTGAACTGGTCATGGTTGAATTTTGGCAGCCATGGGTTGTATTTAAGTGGCCGAATTCAAAAGGGATCGTTTAGTGAAGTTGTAAGGCTGGTTGGGCAGTATACTTTGCAAAGCCATATCTTTTGGTACGGGATGGATTGTGTGGGCTACTATATATCAAATCAAATATCTTTGAGATAGCTTCGCAACACAACAAGTTTCACTTAATTCGGAGATTGGATGTGAATATTACGGCCCTGGCAGTGAGACTACATGTAATTGGAAGAATACTGGAAAGGGGTTCTGGAACATGGGCTAAGGGTGGGACCACAGACCGTTGGGTGGTCCACGGTTCGTGGGGGTGCTCGTGGGTTGGTACAGTATGCTCTTGGAGGCTGAACTCAATCCATGGACCAAGTATGGTCCCACGGACCACCTCACGGTTTGTGTGACCCTTCACGGCCCGTGAGGGGTCCCGTGAAGTGGTCCAGAATGTTGGCCAAGGTTCGGGGCTGGACTCCGGATCAAGTGATGCTCCACAGACCAGTACACGGTCCATGTTCAGCCACATGTTCCATGAGACCCCTCATTAAGTGATCCAAAAAGTCCCCCGAGAGTTCAAGTCGAAGCCGAGGCCAAGTGAAGCCTCACGGGCACGTACACGGCCCGTGGACCTGTAAACGGGCACTGTGTGCCTTCCGTGTGACACTGTCTTTAGTGATTTAGTCCATTTTATTAATGGTTAATTCATAATTTAATTAGATTCTATGCCCCTTTTAGGATTTCTAAGGTCTCCTAAAACCCCTAAATCAAACCCTAAGCCCCTTTCATCCATTCTAACACTCTTCAATTAGTTCATTCTAATAGTCTTCAATCCTACTCTTCAATCCAATTCACATCCGCTTCTCTCTATACAATATTTCTCTCTCTCTGTTATAGTCTAACAACTCCATAACTAACGGTTACATTAGCCTCACTGATGGCGCGTGAGGCGCCGATGGTCAGAAATATACCACTAGACTTATGCCGAAAAGCTAACTTATCCATCACCCAGCTCCAGTAAAAGCATCACAATGTGATTCCCACTAGCTCTGATGAGTAGAGTTCAAGTGTAGCGGACACTGAACTATCATCTGGATCAGAGTTAGCATTGAAGGAAGACAGACCCAATTGAAAAGACACAGCTTCTGAAACTCACGATTCTTTGCATACATACACTCTACAGACTAAGGAGATTCACAGTGAACAGGAGTTGGATCAACTTCATCAGGAATCAAGTCAAATAAATCCATGACATACTAGCAAAGACTCAGGAACAGAAGCTAGAGATGAAAGGAGGAGGAAACTGGAACCCTCACTACAAAATCAAGGTAAGAACATTGTAACTCTGCCTCAGAATAGTGCGTCTAATGGTCAGGGAGATTCCCTTACTGGAATAAGGGAAAACGAACTCACTGCTATAGAAACTCAAATGTTGAATGGGAGAGGCAAAGAGGTAGCTAATAGAATACCAGGTAAGGATGAAGACCCCAAACATCCTACCAAGGATCCTAACTCTAGTCATTCTAATCCTAATGAATTCCCCAAAGTTTCTAGCAATTTCGACAAGCCTCCTAAAAAAAGTCACAATAGTTCCCAGGGTAATAATCCTCAAAATGCCTCTATCCAAAATCCTATTCTGAACACCATAGAGGAAAAAAGGAAAGGAAAAAATACTGACCTTGCTCCCTATACAGTGGCTCAATCCTTTTCCACCAAACTAAGACTAAACATGGCCAAACAAGAAATCCACATAGAGATAGGACCACCTAAGTACACCTCTAAACAGGGTCTACCAGCAGTTATCTATGATAAGAATGACTACATGCTTAAGCTAGCTGATAACTGTAGATATACATTGATTGCTAAATTCAGTAACACCATGCCCAAAGTGGATCTAATTAGGAAATGTTTCATATTTAAGACTCAGCAGCTAGGGGTAGTCAAAATTGCCCATTTCAATGTAAAGCATGTGTACATTGACTTGGACAATGAAACTGATTATGTCACAGTTTGGACTAAGACAAAGATGAACATTGAATGCCAGTTGATGAGAATCCAAACCTGGACACCAAATCTTAGACCTAAGGAAGAGACCCCTATAGTTCCTATATGGATAACCCTCCCAGAACTACCCTGGCATTGTTATAATAAAGCCCTGGTAACAAGTCTCCTTGCACCTATAGGCAAAGTCCTATATTTGGACACAACCTCTATTTAGAAAACTAGAGGAAGTACGACTAAGTTGAAGGTCCAGATAGATATAACTAAGGAAAGACCAGCTCATGTGTGGATGGGATTTGATGAAAAGGACCTAACCATTGGAAGGTGGCAGACCATCCAATATGAAAGCATTCCTGATTATTGCTTATACTGTAAGCACCAAGGCCATATGGAACATATATTTACCATCAAGAGAAGAGATGAGGAATATAAGCTTCGAAAAGAAGTTGAGGTGGCAAGGAAAAGTAAAGATCATGAAGAACAATCTGCACCCCAACCAACACATGATAACACTAGTAAGGATAAAGGCATTGATATGAATGAGCCAAGTAACTCAGGGCAAGACCAAGGCAATAGAGCTTCAAAGGACCAATGACAAATACAAGGCAGAAAAGGGAATAAGAAAGTCTGGAGGCTAACACAACAGGAGGATAAAAAGGAGCAACATCAACAACAACCAAACAGGAAGGAGCAACCTCCAGAAGCTATCATTTCAGGTAAACCTACTAACAAACCTAAATCTTTTTATAATGCTGAGTTTGAATGTCAAGACCATCCCATCAGCCAAGCTACAAAGGGGAATGACAACAAGGAAAAAGGATGTAACACTCAGGCAAAAGGAAACAAGGAGCAAACCAACTTTCAAACAAAGGGAGGGACAAATGGAAAAAATGACAAAGAATTCCAACATCAGCTTCCTTTTAAAAAAATACAAGGTATTGACTTATCTCCCCATGAGATGACCATTTCAGATCATTCTCTCATCCCCCATAAATCTATTGAATCTGCTGAAGATTGCCCCCCTTCCATTGCAATCCCTGAAGTTGTTGGAGGTAAGGAGATGAGTCAGGAGAACCTTTCTAACTTGCAGGATGGGGAACCAGGGGGAGGGAATCTGACTCATGTTCTGAATGAGGTTATTACTGAACCCCTAATGGACCTTAGAGCCCCAGCTAATTCTCAGTCTCCTCTGAAAATCATGACCCCTTTGGATAAGTCTATCATGGGAGCTATGGCTATGGAGATGGGTACAAATGCTAGTACTAGTACTGCAGACACTGCACCAAAGAAAAATAATCTTAGCAAAAAGAAGAGAGATACTATCAGGAAGAAAATAGAAAAAAAACTCAGCCAAAGAGAACCACCTCAAAAAATAAGACCTGATAACATAACAGAAACTGGAAGGGACAAAGGAGACTTCCCTAAAACAAGTGAGACCATTATATCTCCTAGAATTGCTCATGGTATGAACACCTTTAGCTGCACATTAAATGTAGAACCCAAGATGACACCTAAGGAAGAAGATGAGTATCAGGTTATACATTCAGAGGATGAAATTGACCAAGACAACTTACCCCTGAATGATGGTGAGGAGGAAGAGAGCTGTGATTACTTAATCCAAGCATTCAGTCCGACAAAGGACATAGAGGACAATGCTGAAGTGCATAGAATAACAGATCAACAAGGACTATCCCCAGGAAATTTTCACCAAGGAAAAACCAACAAGAAAAATAGCAAGGAAACTCTGTCTGCCACTGGGGTTAAGCCCAACAAAAAGTTATTTACTGCTAAATCATCTCAATGATTAGCACACTCACTTGGAATGCTAGGGGTATAAATACCCAAGGTGTAGTAGAAAGACTCAAAATCCTTAAATTAATTCACAAAATAGGGATTATCACAATTCTGGAACCTTTTCCAATACTGAAAAGATAGAGAAGTACAAACTTCTCCTTGGCATGGACAGAGGAATTAGCAACCCAAATGGAAAAATCTGGGTTTTTCGGTATGGCAACATTGACTGCCAGATAATAGACTCTGATGACCAACAAATTACCTGTGTGATCAACAACCATCAACTGAACATTGTCCACAAAGTTACCTTTGTGTATGCCAAATGTAAGGATCATTTGAGAAGTTTCTTTGGGATAAAATTCTTCAAGTAGCTAACAATAGCTACAACATGCCCTAGTGTATTATTGGGGACTTTAATGTTATCACCAGCATGGAAGAGAAAAGGGGGGGGGGGGCATACCTTATAATATCAGGAAAATCTTGGAGTTTATTGTAATTATAGAAGATTGTGATCTTCACGACCTGGGGTTCATTGGACAAAGCTTTACCTGGTCTAACAAGAGAGGAGTTGGAGCTACTATTTGGAAGAGGCTGGACAGGGGTATGGTGAATGATAAATGGCTTGAATGCATGCATCACACTAGCATCAATCATCTCCCTTCTGTGGGCTCAGACCACTGTCCCCTCCTATTAGAAATGTAAGAAAAAAACTCTAAACCTATTAAGTACTTTAAATTTCTCAATTGTTGGACTGACCAAGATACCTTTTTGGACACTGTTAGAGAATGTTGGAATAGGGAGCTTAATGCCAGTCATATGAAGACCTTTCATATAAAACTGAAAAGGTTGGCTACTACCTTAAGAAAATGGTCCAGGGATCAATTTGGGAACATTCATAATAAGGTCAAACAGTTTGAAGAAAGGACCAAAGAGGCTAACCTTGAGTTTATCAGCCACAAAACTGATGACAAGAGAAGCTATCTCCACAGAGTTAATGCAAAATATATCAGGTATCTTAAGATGGAAGAATCCATCCTTAGACAAAAGTCACAACTTAACTGGTTTAAAGAAGGAGATGCAAATACTAAGTACTTTCATGCTTTGGTTAGGAAGAGAAGAAGGAAACTTCTAATTCAGAATATATAGGATAAGAATGGGAATTGGATTCAGGAGGAAGACATCATAGCTAGGGAAGAAGTCAATCATTTCCAGAAGATTTTCACAGGTGATAAGAAGGTCATTAATGAGGAACCTCTGGATTGCATTCCTACTATGATTACTCCAGATCAAAATCACAAACTACTGACCCCTCCTGATTTTGAAGAGCTACACCAAGTTGTTAAGGATATGAGTCCTCATTCAGCAGCTGACCCTGATGGATTTAATGGAATGTTCTACCAAACTTGCTGGCACATCATTATGACAAACTTACTGGAAACAGTTCAAGCTTTCTTCAGTGGGCAGGAGATCCCCAGGTACTACTCCCATTCCTGCATAGTGTAGATCCCTAAGATAGCTAATCCTGCTAGCTTCTATGACTATAGACCTATCAGTTTGAGCAACTGCATTTGTAAGATCTTTTCAAAGATCCTTGCTTCTAGATTGGCCTATATTCTTCCAAGCATTATTTCCAGCAACCAGTCAGGATTCATAAAAGGAAGAAATATTGCTAAAAATATTATGCTGGCCCAAGAGATCATCCACCACATCATAAAACCCATGGAAGGGGGAAATATTGTGATCAAACTGGATATGGATAAAGCCTATGATAGGGCATATTGGTCATACATTTGTATAGTTATGAGGAAGATGGGATTTGGGGAACAGTTCATTGACCTTACTTGGAGAATAATGAGCAACAACAGGTACTCCATTATTATTAATGGGACCAGCCATGGATTCTTTCACTCCACTAGGGGACTTAAACAAGGTGACCCCCTTTCCCCAGCTTTATTTATCCTTGGAGCAGAGGTTCTGACTAAGATACTCAATAGACTCCATGATTACCCTAATTTTCAGGCATTCTATATAAATAAACAAGGCCCCCAAATCAACCACTTAAGCTTTGCAGATGATGTGATACTATTCTCTTCAGGAAAAATAGAATCTCTATCTCTGATAATGAAGGTGCTGGATATCCTATGAGAAAATATCTGGTCAAATGGTTAACAAGAACAAAAGCCATTACAAGGTTACTTCTGAGACTGATCAAGCTACATGTGATAGGATTACTGATATTACAGGGATCACTCGGAAGAAAAGCCCCATCACCTACCTGGGATGCCCACTGTACATTGGAAGAAAAAGGATAATATACTTTTCTAAAATGGTGTCCAAAGTTATTAACAGGATCACAAGCTGGCAGACCAAGATTTTGAGCTATGGAGGGAAAACTACTTTAATCAAACATGTACTCCACTCTCTTCCCATCCACCTATTGGCTGCCATCTCTCCTCCTTCCACCACCCTGAAAGAAATTCAAAGCCTCACAACTGACTTTTTTTGGGGAAGAATTGACCAGAAGAAGAAATACCACTGGTCCTCCTGGAAGAGCCTCAACTTTCCCTTTATGGAAGGAGGCATTGGATTTAGGAACCTGATTGATGTATGCAAAGATTTCCAGGTAAAGCATTGATGGAACTTCAGGAGTAAGAATTCCTTGTGGGCAGATTTCCTGAAGGCCAAGTACTGTCAAAGGGCCAACCCAATAACCAAGAAAGGAGACAAGAAGGATTCCCTGATCTGGAAGCATATGATGATTAACAAACATTTGATTGAGCCCCACATCCATTGGAGGATATATTCTGGTAATTGCTTTTTTTGGTGGGACAACTGGCTGGGGGTAGGACCATTGGCACAATATATAAACCATACCCAAAGATTCAATAGCAGCAAAGTTGCTGACATGGTGCAAAATGGACAATGGGACCGGGAAAGGCTTAGGGATATAATCCCTATCCAGTGCTTAACTGAGATTATTAACACCCCTATCCAGGTCAATAGTGGAATTCTGGATAAGACAATTTGGACCTTTAATCCAAATGGAGAATTCACAACTTCATCAGCTTGGAACCTGGTTAGGGAAAAGAGAGAACAAACCAACATCAACAATCTTATATGGCACAAAACCATTCCCTTCAAGTGCTCTTTCCTACTTTGGAGAGCATTGAAGACCAAACTGCCCACCAATGAAAAACTGGTCAGCTTTGGTTATGATCCATCCAATTTCCATTGCTGTGTCAATCTAAGAGAAGAGACTACAAACCACATCCTTCTCAATGGAAATTTTGCAAGAAAAACTTGGGACTATTTTGCTAGATATCTAGGTATTACCCAGGATGTGAGCTCCCTAAGGTTGAAAATTAGGAAATGGAGGGAAATTAAGCACAAAAATGAAGCCCATAAGCTTTGATTCGGGCTACCCCCATATACATTTGCTGGAATCTGTGGAAAAATAGATGCTCAGCTAAGTATGATGGGAAAGCCCCTAATACAACCAAGGTGAGATATATGGTGACTAGAGACTTAGCTATGACTCTAAGAATAGCCTTCACTTACCTAGATTGGCCTTATGGCTGGAAAGAGCTCACACCATGGTTGAACATTGTCACCAAGAGGTCAAAATAACCCCTGTACAATGGTTGAAACCAGCTTACCAGTGGATTAAAGTTAACACAGATGGGAGTGCTTTTAATAATCCTGGCAGTATTGGGGCAGGGGGAATACTGAGAGGTAGCAGAGGACATCTTATTGTTGCCTATGCACATTCTCTAGGACAGGGAATCAACAAACAAGCTGAAGCCCTTGCAGCAGCCATAGGACTTGAATGGTGTGTCCAGCTAGGATCAAATAGAGTCCACTTAGAGGTTGGTTCTCCCACACTCAATAGTTGGATAAACCATACAACAACCCCTCCCTAGAAGCTTCAAAAAGATCTTGACAGAATCCAATTAGCAAGAGTATAAATTCTGGAATTCAAGTGCAGCCATATTCTAAGGGAAGAAAATAAGGTTGTAGACTCTCTTGCAAAGTACAGCCAGCAGATCACCAACCCCCAAGCCTTCTATGATGACAACATGATGTCAAGAAACAGTAGAGCACACCTAAGAATAGACAAGATGTAGGCAGTGTCATTCAGGAGGAAACAACTTAAGAGGATGAGGAAACCACCTTGACTGTCCCAGTTCAACACAGAAGACACCT
>JBCEWC010016655.1:0-12985 GCA_038996855.1 Solanum aculeatissimum | reverse complement strand
CAGCCTCTTAACCAGTCAGGGGTTGGGCAACACCCCCAAGCTATAACATAAATAAAATACATTCAAACTACAACGTTTGTGGCGGCACAAGGTAAGTCACAAATGACTACCTTTAACCATTATACAAGAGAGGGCTAAGCTTAGGCAGCATAACTGAAAACAATAAAACAAGCTAACTAAGAAAGCCATAAATAAGGGAGACTCTCCCCTTAAAAAATTAAACTAAGAGCCTACACTAAGTCTTCAATATAGTTATAACCCGTAAGGTTATAACCATGTTGAACACATGGAGGCTGTCCAATAAAGTTTCATGGTCGTTTGTTGATACGCTTCAATTTCCTCCTTCTAAAAGATGCCAAACCATATTTATGTAGACTCAAGTAACCTTTTGCAATCCTTGGTAGTTCATGGAATGCTACATTTATTTGTGGGACAGCCGTAGAATGCCCCATTTTTGCCAAACAATCTGCAACCATGTTTTCTTCCCTATATATGTGCCTACAATAAAAAGTCAAAAAGAAAGGAATAACACGATGGATTTTAGAAAGTACCTGCTGTAGGTGCCAAGGAGGTTCAACATGATTTCGAATCCAATGAATCCCTAGCTGCGAGTCCATTTCTAGCAAAATATGTTGAATGCCCAGCTGTTGACACCATTCAATTCCAAAGTATGCCACATGTAGCTCTCAAAAATTATTAGTTCTCGTACCAAGATGATAAGAATACGCAAATATGATATCCCCTTTGTTGTCCCTGCAGATCCCCCCTGCTGCCAGGTTTCCAGGATTCCCTAAACTGGTACCATCAGTTGTTAATTTCACCATACCTGGGAGGGGGGTGTCCACCTTACCTTGCAAATATTATACTCATGAACACAAGCGGAGACCATGTTGATCAAGTCATTCCAATTACTAGGCCAATTAATATAAGGATAAGTCGTATGCATTAAATACCATAGATCTTTGTAAATAGCAAATTTTATTATTGTAACATTTGTAGTCTTGCCCCCATACTTCACGACACATCTGTTCTTCCAAAGATTCCAACACACGAAAATGGGGACACTTTGGATAGCTAAATTGTAAGCATCATTGCTAGTCTTTGCATTCCACCATGGCATAATCTTATTTTTAAGCAAGGGTTGATTATCATTAAACCCAAAAGCAGCCGAGACAAATTTCCAGATGTGTTTTGCATAATTTCCAGAGACAAAAATATGATCAATTGTATCTTGACCCTGCTGATAGCAACAATAACAGCCTACAGGCTGCTTATTAAACTTAACAAGCTTTTCATTCGTCAAAATCTTACCCCTCAGAATTCTCCACAGATGAAAAGAGCACTTAAAAGGCACAAATTTGCTCCAACAGTTTACATTGATGGAGACCCTCTCCCTTTTCTTCTGATCAATTCCCAAGAAGACGAACAAGTGAATTCCCCATTCCCATTTAGTTTCCATACAGCCTTATCGAGTCTACTAGGATCATAGGACAAATTATGAGACATAACAGTGGAGATAAGATGAGGAGGGGCAGTCACTTGAATTTTGTCCACATTCCATTCTCCTTGATAGATAAAGTCCATCACTCTAGCGTTGTTAAATTTAGAAATTCCAGTAGTGTGCTTGGCTAGGGGACCAATTCCCAACAAATCATCCCACAAGAAATAAGAAGAACCTGAGAGAATGTTCAACTGGATGTGAGGTTCCATAATGAACCTGTGAGTTAACATCTTTTTCCACATCAAAGACTGTCCAGTATTCCACTTCTTCAGGGTGGGATTCACTCTTTGACAGTATTTACCTTTCATGAACACCCCCCACAATGTAGTTTTGGACCAAAATGTCCACCAATGTTTACACTGTAAAGAAGTTGCAACATCCTCCAGCATCCTGAACCCACTTTCCCCCTATTGAGCAGGGAAGCTCTGATTTCTCCAGGAGGCCTAATGCTATTTCTTTTTATCATGCTTCCATCCCCAGAAAGAGTCAGCCATGAGTCCTTGAATCTATTTTAGAGTGGTATTAGGAGGTGATACAACTGACAAAATGTGAATTGGAATGGATTGTAAAACATGTTTCAGAAGCACTGCCTTCCCTCCATAGGAAAGGATCTTTGTATGCCACCCTGTGATCTTAATGAGAATCTTGTGAACCAAATCTGAGAAATAAATAACTCTATGTCTGCCAATATATAAAAGGCACCCAAGATATGTCATAGGACTTGTAGTCTGTTCAAAACCAGTAATTCCAGCAATATTATCCACAATATCAGAAACAGTGCCATCTGGAACCAAGAAGTGACTTTTATTTTTATTAATCAGTTGTCCAGACCCACCTTCATAAACAGACAAAGTATGCATGATTAGCTTCAATGACATAGTATTGGCAGAGGTAAAAATAATAACATCATCAGCATAGCTTAAGTGAGTAATTTAGGGTCCTCTAGGAGCCATAGAAAAACCTATGTAATCATGATGATAAGCAAGAGGATTAAGCATCCTGGAAAGGACCTCAGCAAAAGAGCAGGGGAAAGAGGGTCTCCCTGTTTAAGGCCTCTTGTGGATTGGAAGAAGTCATGCCTGCCTCCATTTATAATAATAGAATACCAGTTACTAGACATGATCCTCCAAGCCATATCAATGAATTTGTCACCAAAACCAAACTTCTTCATGAGTTTACAAATGAAGGACCAAAAGACCCTATCATAAGCCTTAGCCATATCCAATTTCAGGACTGTGTTAGTCCCAACATTAGGCTTTTTAATCTGATGAATGATTTCCTGAGCCAACATAATATTCTGAGAGATACTCCTACCTTTGACAAAACCAGACTGATTAGGAGAAATCAACCTAGGCAAAAGATGAGACATTCTAATATACAACAATTCAGAGATAATTTTATTAATGAAATTACTCAGACTAATAGGTCTAAATTCAGAAAGCTTAGATGGATTCTGTACCTTAGGTAGGAGCACAAGACAAGTATGAGTAAAGTATTTGGGCATGCCATACCCATAAAATAAGGCATTAACAACAGCTAAAAGATCATTTTGAATGATAGCCGAACACACCTGGTAAAACTTACCATTAAAACCATCTGGCTCAGCAGCAGAGTCAAGGTTCATAGAAAATACTACCTGTTTGATTTCCTCCATAGTGGGAAAATCTTGTATTTCAGCATTCTGATTATCAGTCACCAGGTTTGGAATACACTATAAAGCAGTTTCATCAACCAAATCCTTGTCACCTGTCAAGATTGTTTTGAAGTAATTTGAGGCAGCCTTGACAACATCTTCATTTCTTTGTACCCACAATCCATCCTCATCCATATTTATATGAATATGAAGTCTTTTCCTTCTCCCTCTAATCAAAGCATGGAAGTAGGCAGAATTTGTATCCCCTTCTTGAAACCATTGCAATTGAGTTTTTTGCTTTAAAATGGAATGCTCAAATTTCATAAATTTTATATAGTCAACATTCAAGGCATGCAACTTACATCTATTCTCCTCGGAGTTATTAACAATCAGATCTTTCTCAACCTGTCCCACCTTGGTTTCGAAGTCTTTAACTTTGTGAAAGATGTCACCAAAAGTTTCCTTAGACCACTTGCTAAGTCTCTGAGCCACAAGCATCAATTTTTTATGGAAAATCCATATGGGATTCCCCTCAACAGACTTGTTCCACTCTTCCTTGACCACTTCCAGAAACTTTTCATCATCAGTCCAGAAATTCACAAATCTAAAATATTTAACCACATTATCAGAAGAATGAGTCATCTCCATTAAAAGGGGGCAGTGATCAGAACCAGTGTTAGGGAGATGAGAAATGCTAGTCAGAGGCATATGTTGCAACCACAAATCATTAACAAAGGATCTATCCAGCCTTTTCCAGATCCTTGCCCCCCCATCCATATGATTGCACCAACTATATTTGTTGCCAATAAAGCCAATATCCTATAGCCCACAAGCCTCAGTCACAATAATAAACTCAAAGCTTTTCTTAATATTGTAAGGCAGACCACCCAGCTTCTCTTCAGGACCAAGAATAACATTAAAGTCCCCAATTACAAACCATGGTATTCTCTGGTTAGCAAGATTCAGTAAACAGTCCCAAATAGGTCTCCTTAAATAATCCCTGCATTTTGCATAAACAAAGGTCATCATACATTGAGTAGTCCATGATACACGAGAGATATGACAAGTGATGCTTTGCTCACCATTCTGTAAGATTCTATAATCAATCTCTTTATTCCAAAATAACCAAAATTTTCCATTACTGTTACACTCAACATAATTCATATTCAAAAAGTTCCTAAAGTCCATCAAGTGAGCATTTCCAGAAAAAGGTTCCAAAATAGCCAGTAAATCCAGATGATGTAATTTTTGAAGATGCTTGAGTCTTTCCAAAGTCCCCTGGGTATTTATACCCCTAATATTCCAGACTAAATAATTCATTTGGAATATTTAGCACATTGTAATCTAGTCTTTGGTCTGTTTCCCATTACAGGAACAGAATGAGAGGGACTCATCTATTTGGGAGGGGTTCGCTGACTAAGAGACCTAGGGGATAGGCCTTGTTCCATGGCAGCCTGCAGAATCTCATCCTCCAGGTCATTCTACACAGGGCTAAATGCCCTAATCAATTGTTCACTAATCCTATCCTCTTCCTCCTCATCATTCTCAATAGACAATCAATCATTATCAATTTCATCCTCAGAGTGGATAACCCGATATTCATCAAAGCCTTCTTTTTCAGGGGGAATAGAATTAAGAGTACATATCAAAGTGTCATTATTCCCCATCTCATTCTGAACTTCAACTATACCAGAAGGAGTAATCTGTTCCTTCTCAGTGTCCTCTACAAGGAGAAATTTAACAGACTTGTCACCATTAAAGTGTTTATCTGGCGTGGAGGAAACAGAATCAGAAACCACATGTTGAGCCTCCAATTTCTTCTTGACAACATCTCTCTTTTTTTTTACTAAACTTGTTTTTCCTAGAAGATGTCTTGGTGCCACTAGAGCTAGCATTGGATCCCATGTCATTAGCCATATTACCTCCCTGGTCATCAATATCAATATTTCCAGCCAAATAAGTAGAACCAGGCGCCACAACAAAACTTTTATCCTTTTCCACCCCAATACAAACTTCATTCATTTTTCCAGCCACCTCATCAGAATTACCAGTGGGAGGGGTGTCAGATAGAGCATTATGGGGGATGGGAGGCTGCTCCTGACAAGAAGCAACAGGAGCAGCAGTCCCATGGGCGGATAAGTCAATACCTTGGCTTTGTTTGGAAGTAGTAGATGGAGGAACTAAGCTGGTCAGATCCCTGTTTATCTCAGTTTGGCATTCCTGATCATCCTCCTCTTGTTCCTCGTCCCTGTCATTTTTATTGCTAATTAAATTTCCTGTTGGTAGCCACTTTCACTTGTCCTCCTGTTGAATATGTATTTGAGGTCCCTTCCTTTGCTTCCTTTTTTGGTTCTGCCAGTCATCATCTGTGATAATTTCTTTGCCTTTGTTTAATCCTTGAGACCTGTTAATACCTGTATCATCAATAACCACAAGAGAGTTAGTAGTACAGTCCAAAGTATGATTAGGAGATACATTTACCTGTCCCTCAAGAGCCTGATCAGTTTCCCTTTTTCTCTTTTCTTCCTCATCCCTTTTCTTAATTGTACAAGCATGGATTTTATGCTCTTTGTGAGAAAAATAGGAACAATACTCAGGCAGCCCCTCATACTGTATGGCTTGACATCTTCCAATGGTGAAATCCTGCTCATTAGTCCCCATCCAGGTATGTGAAGGCCTCTCCTTCGTAATATCAATTTGAATCTTTACCTTAGCAACACTCCCTCTAGTTTTCTAAATAGAGGCTGCATCCAAGTATAGAACTTTAACAACAGGAGCTAATAAGGCAGAGATAAATCCCTTGTTATAGCAATGCCAAGGTAATTCAGGAAGGGTCACCCAAATAGGCACCAAAGGTGTTTCATTGTCAGGTGTCAACCCAGGAGTCCACAATTGAAGCCTCATCAATTGTCCCTCAATAACCATCCTCTGCTTAGTCCACACATTGGCATGATCTTGCTCATTATCAAGCTCAATGTAGATGTGTCTAGAATTGAAGTGGGCTATTTTGACCCCCCTAATAAGTTGAGTCTGAAGGATGAAACTCATCCTTATCAAGTCCACCTTAGGCATAGTATTGGAAAATTTCCCAATTAAAGTATACTGACAAGCATCAACCAACTTAGTTTCAAAGTCATCCTTGTTAAATATCACAGTTGGGTACCCTTGTCTAGTAGTAAAGATGCGGGCATTTAGCTGAATTGGGACCTAAGTCTTAGCCTTGTTAGCTCTTAATTTGTATGCATAAGAATGTATAATGGTAAATGGGGATGGTTCAGGAATAAGAGCATTTTTATTGGAGTTGGAAATATTTTGGGGTTGAGTTTTGGTATCAAGACTGTTGGCAGAAACCTGTTGGGGAATTCCAGTTTGAGGCTGAGAGTTATGATTCTGAAAATTGGAAGTTAAGCTATTCAGGTCAACTGGCTTGGGCATATGAGACTTGGCAGAAGCAATACTATCAGTTTGGGACTTTTTATGGTTGGTATCCTTTTTTTTGAAAGAGGAGTTCTCAGGTGGAGATTTAACAGGATGATTAGGAAGGGTTGACTTAGCAGATGAAGTGCCAATATGATTATCAACTAATCTTCCCCCATCTTGACTAATGCCAATATGCATCATGTTACTATGAACAGCAGCCCCCTTAGGATGATCAATTTCACTACCAGACTTAGCCATATGCTTAACCACATTGCCAGAAACATTGCTACTCCTTGGATCATTCACAAAAGAAATTGACATTCTTACCTGCCAAGGATGTTGAATCCTTGGTGGGGTTCCCATTGTCGAATGTATTGTTGCTAACAACAAGAACCTGATCATGTGAACCAGAATTGGGGGCTGACCTCTTAGCACCTTCAATTTCCAGTTGTACATTGCATTCGAGAACATTAGAGACCCCTTGTGTATTGAATGAGGGTTTTGGGAGTTTTAGGGGTTTCAGAGACCTTAGAATACTAGAAGGGGGCTTAAGAAAATGTTAAATCATGAAATTATCATTAATACAATAAAGATTTTAACTGGACACAGGGCCTCACAGTTGCTACACTACCGTGAAATCGCTCACTCCCGTCAAACTAAACTTAGCAAATCCTAAGCGCGAACTCTCGGAGGACTTTCTGGAACACTCGACGAACCATCTCACCAAACGTATGATGGTTGACGGACCATCTCACTATATCGTGAGCCTCACCTTAGCCACCAAGACCAACCAAAAGTTGTTCAAGCCACTGTCCCACTTGACGGGACATTTCACGGCTCGTGAAAGTGCTTCATGGACCGTTTGATGGTCCGTGGCCTTTGACTTGTTTCATGGGGTGGTTCCTGGCTACCCCTAGCCCACTGGACCCCCACACGACACCCCACACGTACCGTGACAAGTTTCAAGGACCGTGGGCCTGTCCTTGGCCACTTTGTAGAGCCTATCTCCAACGTCTTCCGAATTTTAGGCAATCCAACTGTTTAGGCCATAACTTCCTCATCCGAACATTGAATTTAGTGAAACCAGTTGAGTTGTGAAGCTAATTCAAAGAGATTCAATTTGGTATATATTATCCAACACGGTTCAACCTGAATCAAAAGTTATGTCCATTCAAAGTACACTGCCCAAAAGGCCTCTCTAGGCCACCAACTGACCCGCTTTGCGTTCGCCCTCTTAAACTCAACCCGTGGCTACCAAACCTCAACCATGACCAGTAGAACATCATATAAGACTAATCACAAGGAGTTTTCGGAAATATTCGGGTTGTTATACTGCCCCACTTGACGGCCACCCACATGGACCGTTTGAGGTCTCACGGACAATGGGGTGGTCCGTGAGACATAGCTTGGGTTATGGGGTGGGTCCTTGCCACCCTGAGCTCACTAGACCATGTCAAGGATCCCCACATAGACCGTGTACCCTCACATCATCCATGGTCCTTGCCTTGGGCCATTTTCAGGGCCTATTTCCAATGTCTTCTGAAATTCAGGCAGTCTCACTATTTTGGCCATAACTTCCTCATACAAACTCCAAATCTAGTGAAACAAGTTTCATTGCAAATATAGCTCAAAGATCTTCAATTTGATATGTAGTATCCCACACGGTTCAACCCGCATCAAAAGTTATGTCTCCTCAAAGCTCACTATCCAAACGACCTCTCTAGGCCACCAAATGATCCATTTTGCGTTCGGTCACTTAAACTCATCCCGTGGCTACCCAAAATCAACCATGACCAGTATAACATCATACAAGACCAAGCATAAGGAGTTTTCAAAAAATTTTGGGTCGTTACAGTCGAGGCCCCGTCTTATCTTATGTAGAGGCATTGTTGGACATATCAACTCTATTGAACATTATACTATGTGATACTTGTAATGATATGGATATGTATGTTTAGCGATGATATCTTATGTTATGCTTTCGTTTCTTCTTATGCTATGATAATATGATTGGATTGGAAATGTATTTATGTGGAAAGTCCCTAACCCTGCTTTCCCCTATAGCTTGAGTCATACTTACCCACCCCTTAGAATGAAATTAATATGTGCTATGTGATTTATGCTCATCCCATTCCCGAAAACATCCCCATAGCTTGAGTCCAAAGCCCCGGAATCCCCTAGACTTACGTACTATTTGTTTATTATATGCGCTTCCAAACTGATGGTGTGTGTGATGATGATATGATGGCCTTATTGAGGACTCTTGGGTTCTCCTTCACCATGTAACATTTAGTCCCTACTCTCGGGTAATGACAGGTTGGAACTTCTGAAAGACTATGACATGAGTGTGATATTTCACCCCGGTAAAGTTAATGTTGTGGCTGACGTATTGAGTAAACTGTCTATGGGTAGTATAGCTCATGTTGAGAGTGGGAATAAAGAGTTAGTTAAGGAATTGCACCGTTTGTCTTATTTGGGTGTGAGAGTGAATAGTTTGAGTAATGGTGAAATGTTTATACCAAATGAGGTAGAACCATCTTTGAGTGAAGATATTAAGGTAAAGCAAGATATGGATCCTACATTGGTTGAGTTAAAAAAGTTAGTGGTTGATAAGAAGGTAGAAGTCATTTCACAAGGGAGAGATGGAATATTGCATTATCAAGGACGGTTATGTGTACCCGATATGGATGGACTAAGGGAGAAGATACTTGATGAAGCCCATAATTTCTAAGTACTCTATTTATCCGTAATCCTCCAACATGTATAAGGATTTGAGAGAAGTTTATTGGTGGAATTGTATGAGGAAGGACATAGTAAGGTACATGATGGAATGTGCCAATTGTCAACAAGTGAAGGTAGAACATGAAAGGCCCAATGTTTTAACCTAAGATATCAAACTATCTACTTATAAATGGGAGGAGGTGAATATGAATTCCCTTATGGAATTGCCAAAGACTAGTGTAACAACACAGAAATTTTAGAACCTTGTAAAACTGATTATGATCTAATTAGAACTTATTTTAGTTGGGTAATGATCTTTATAAGTCTCTCTTAAATGACCGTATTCAAAGAAATCGCATTGGTTAAGTTTTACATGATGTCATGTAGCAGTACTAAATTTAACTGGTCATATCTCTTAGCACAAGATGAACTAGGTGGCCCATTAAATATCAAATTGAAGCTCTTTCAATCAGCTTTCCAACAAAACTGGTTTTATTCAATTCTGAGTTTGAAGTAAAAAGTTATGCCTATTTTCGTAGGGGCTTCCTGGGCTGGGTCAGTGAGCCTCACGACCCGTGAGACCAACCGTGAGAGTTACAGGTTAAAATACCAGGTTGCGTTTTATTGAGGTATTTTTGATAATTTAACCCATTCCCAAGATCTTTTATGACCTTTACACCTATCCTAAGACCCTCAATCAGATTTTATTCATTCATCAAATTCAAATTCTCTCAAACATTTAGAATTATTTTCAAACTCTCTCTTCTAAAGGCTCTCTTCCAAGTGTGGCTTGAAAATTAGAATTGGAATTCAAAGGAGTCTTCTTCTTCAATCTCTCTTCTATCTAAATCTTCTTGATTATCAAGATATGTGGGATTGATTCATGGTTCTCCTTTCAACCATGAAGTCCCAAAATTTCTCTTCTTCAATTTTTCTGATAATTATGCTTACTTTAAATATGGGTCTTTAAATTCATTATTATTTTAATTAAATTGAAGTATGAGCTGTATTTAATTGTTAATTTTAATGTGAATTAAGCCATAATTTTTTGAATTCCATATATTTGATGAAAGTTCAATTATGTATGTCCCTTTACTCATTAAATCTATGCATGGGTAGTGTTAAATTGAGATTTAATTGTTGATTTAACCTTGAAATTCTTATGGATTCTTCTTATTATGAATTTGATTTATGAATTCTAATTTCCCATGGTACTCTCATCATCATTCATGGCATTTGTATTCATAAGCATGGATTTTATGAAGCTTTTGATGTGGGCTATGTCCCAAATATGTTTATGACTACGATTTTGAACAAGGATGGGTTATGACTAGAATGTGATCACATAATGTCTATGATTTGGATCTTTGAGCAATTATGGGTGTTTACACCGATATGATATGATTTGAGTGAACTACTTCTATGCATTGGTCTTTGCACTTGATCCTTGAACTCTTATTTGGCTTTATAGCCTAAGTATGAAAAGATTTGAATTATGAGTTGACTTTTTAAACCCACCTTGCATTGAATTGATTTGAAAGTACTTATCCTTCATTTGAAGCATGTATATGTCTATGTATTCTTGTGGGATGAAGACCGAGCACCGATGGGATTGGAGTAGTAAGTAGGATATCCCCAAGGGTCCCATGACTTTTTTGTAAACTATGTGCCAGCATAGGTGTTTTGATGTGATACGATTTGAAAATCCTTCTAAAAAGACAGGATCATAAGGAAGGTGGCCATCATAATAAAAAGACAGGGTAGTAATGTGTGGTGTGACTACCCTTGGCAACTAGTCACCCTAATCCTATTTGCGACGGCCTGACTTTGGGAGTTCATGTATTGGCTCACATGGATTGTGATGTTGGTTACGTCTCATCCTCTATACTATAAGCATTATGACATTTCATGCATCATGGATTTCATGACGTATCGATATAGTATTCTTTCTTATGTTCTTCTTCTATATATGTACCCTTGTCATCTAACATCATTTTGTAGGATTTCATGTGCATATGCATTGCATGCCTGCATACTTAGTGCATTATATGTGCTAACCCATACTCTTTGTCTACATGATCTATCCATGTAGGGGATGGAGACAACATTTATCCACCTTTGGATGCTTAGCTTGTGATCTTGGATTGTTGCTAGTAGTGAACCCTTTTCTTCAAGGTCAAAACCTACCTTCCTCTATCTTATGTTGTTATGTACTATCTATCTTAGTTATGTCTTGAGGGTGAGCCCGGGTTAGTCATGGGCCCCGTATTATTCTATGAAGAGGCATTGTTGGACATATCAAATTCTATTGTACGCTCGTATTATATGCTTATTTGAGATGCTATGACTATGTATCATGCTTTGACTATGATTGTGCTTATGCTAACTTGATACGCTTGATGAGAATGTGATTATGTGGGAAGTCCCAAGTTACTCCTTTCCCCATAGCTTGAGTCCTACTTACCCACCCAATAGAACGTACTTGTTATGTGTTATGTGATTCATACAAACCCTTCCCCGATGACATCCCCATAGCTTGAGTCCAAAGCCCCGAAATTCCTTTAAATAATATGTTTCTTATTAAATTATACGCTTCCAAACCAATGATGTATAAATTATGCTAATATGTCTTATTTGAGGACTCTCGGATTGTCATTCACGATGTGACATCTAGGCCCTACTCTCAGGCCGTGACAAAGATGGTGTAACAACCCAAAAATTTTCAAAATATACTTATGGTTGACATTATATGATGTACTACAAGCCATGGTTGAGTTTTGGTAGCCACGGGTTGAGTTTAAGTGGCCAAATGCAAATTGGGATAGTAAGTGGCCTAGAGGGACAATTTCGGAAGCGCACTTCAAATAGTCATAACATTTTATGTGGGATGAACCATGTGTAATACCATATATAAAATTGAAGCTCTTTGATTTATCTTTCCAACACAAGTAGTTTCACTCCATTTGGAGTTCGAATGAGGGAGATATGGCCAAACCAGTGAGACTGTCTAAAATTCGGAAGCCATTGGAGATAGGCTCAGAAAAGTGGCCAAGGAATTTAGCACGGGCCTTGAAAATTTTCATGGTTCGTGTAGTTATTCTTCAGGTGTTCCAGTGAGCTAGGGGTCACCTGGAACCACCCCTAAGCCAAGTCCAAACCAACGAAGTCTTGCACGACTTATTTGGTGGTTGACGGGCCATCCACTGTCCCGTGAAGTTGGAATGTGACTAGGACAAGGCTTGGGCATGATTTTTGAGGCTAAGTATGGTTAGACGATTCCTTACACGACCATTCACACATTGAATAGACCGTCAAGTGCCTCGTGAAGTGTAACAAAAAGTCCTTTGAGAGTTTGCATTGAAGGATTTGGCTAAGTCATGTTGGATGGCAGGTTGAACGGGCCGTGTGCCAGTAAACGGTACTGTAGCAGCCATTTGCGCACTGTGGACAGTTAAAAGTTCCATCTTATTAATGGTATTTTCGTGATTTAACATATCCCTAAGCCCCCTTTTGGTCCCATAAGGTCTCCTAAACCCCTAAAACATTCTCTAAACTCTCATTCATCCATTAGAACTCTCCTATACACTCTCTTCAGATCCTAAGACTCTCTTGACCTCCATTGAAGCTAGCTTATAGAATTTGGGGAAGAAGACTTGATTAAGTTTGATCTTGTGGATTAGTTGCTTGAATTAAGGTATGTGAGACTTGAT
>JBCEWC010016654.1:0-12985 GCA_038996855.1 Solanum aculeatissimum | reverse complement strand
CATTATTACATTGAGACCCTATTTATAGATACCATGTTAAACTCCTTTTCCAACTAGGATACTATAATACAATCCTTCTCCAAATAGGATTCTATATACTATTGTTATTCCTATTCCTATTCTAAGTAGGATTGTATTTTACCTATTCCTATTCTAACAGTCCTGCCGTGTCAAATTGTTGGAGAAATCATATATATATTTTATGAGCATTTTCTTATTAGGTAAATTGAAAATTAAACCGTTAAAGACAAAGTCGATAAAAAAATATTATTGGTTTGGATATTGGTTTAGCATATTTAAAATTGAAAATCGATAAATCAGACCACCAAACTGACCGATGTGCACCCTAGACGGAGACCATCAACCTCTTTAAGAGTGAATCTTGTAAGGTTATTACTCAATATTTTTTGTACTCCATTTTATATTAGTGAATTTCTCGTATGTCACAACATATCTGTTCTATTGATATACCGCATAATGTGTTAGTGCGTTTAATTATAGATGATAAAAAGGATTTCGTGTTATCATGAAATCACTGAACACAAGATGACTTGTGTCTCCTTAATATGCATGACTCTTGGTCTAGACTAACCATGATTGAATATCCTCATCCTACATGTGAGTAAGGGTGAATGCATGGGATACTTCTTGAATTACAAAGTAGGGTGGATTTTAGATCCTATGCTTTCTGTTCTTCTAGAGTGTCTGTGAGACCTCTCATAATCATTTGAAGAGTAGTATCCTAATGGGTTAACGACTCTGTTGCCTCACCTTAATCATCAAAGGATAAAGGTAAGTTTTTTCAAAGATTAAAGAGGATATTATTTATGTTGTTCAAGGCCTTTCCACACTTTTATGTGTATTAGGTGGTTCTGTCTGCATCCCGAATGTAATCTGAACTAAGTTTCTTCTTGAAGTCAATCAATGGAATGCTATTTAATAGGTGTTTGATTTCCATTTGAATATAACTGAGTTATCCTTTATTATTGTTATTGTTTGATTTGCCCTGTGAATTTTATTGAGCTGTCCTTTTCTATTGTTATGTTACTTACTGTTACTTCTAATCCTATTGCTGATGTATTCATGTGACTGAAACCATGTCGTAGTACTACTTGTCTTCTGTGGTTGCTACCTCAGATTAGTTGTGTTACATGACCTTTTGTTTTTATGTTCTATCAGCCCTTCCCTTGCTTCTTCATCAAATTTTCTAGTGGTGTTATGCTTCAGAATTTCTAGATTCTTATTCTTTTTGCCTTTTTTTTTTTCTGAATTATTCAGGTGTCTATTTTGGCGGGTACCCTTGCTCGATTAGATAGAGATGCTCCACAGTATAAAAAGTATGTATCTTGTCACTCAAAATGCTCCGCAATAAAAAAGTATGTAACTTGTCACTCACAATTTCTTGAGTAAGTCCTGTTGCTAGAATGTGATGGATTTGATTTATTTTTTTGGGATAAATAGTTGTGATGAATTACTGTTTCGTTGATCTAGTTGTTGATCGTACTTGACTAAATGATAGTAGTGTCTTTTTAAACTTTACCATTTCAAATAAAAAAAAAAAAGAAAAGAAGAAGAAGATAGTAGAGCCTGCAAGAATATTATCAGTGTTTAACATTATTTTGAAATGCCGTTTGTTTTGTAATGTTGGACCAAGAAAATGTTCTATTTTAAAACCTGCCTTTACGTGCTTTGTGGTGTGTCCCAATTACAATATAGGATTTCCCTCATCCAAGCGGACTCTGCCGCGTGATCTGAAGATTTGGCTCATGGCTGTCCTTTTGGATATCAAACAGTTTAGTTTAATATTATTAGAATAGCAGTAGCAACAAGAATAGTCCTTGGAAAAAATTAGAAAATAGAATCCTACTTGGAAAATGATTAGTACATAGAACCTGCCCAGAAAAGAATTGTGTTAGTGTCTATAAATAGGATCTTAATATAATTATGTAGAGAAACAATTCAATAATATTCTTTTTCAATATTCTCACATGATATCAGGGGAGATGAAAAACGAGTGTTCATCTTGGCTGGTTCAGTTCTAGCCGAACCTATTTGACAGTTTTGAAAGATTTTTGTTTGAGAAATTTTTTCAAAGAGATTCTCTGTGTTGAGACATAGATTTAATGGAGGAGATTTTGAAGATGGAGATTCAACTTGTTGAAAATTATGTGAAGAAAGTGGAACAAATTTATTTTGTCAAAAATTCAGGTCAAGGGGGAGAATTCTACTTGGTGCTATTTCTCATTAATAATTTTATCTGGTCAAATAAATCAATCTATTAAAGATTGTAGTTGTGTCAAGGACTTCAAAGTTTTGTAGTGTAATGAGTAGGCGGAGGCGTTTGGAGAGATGTGTCCCACTTAAACTAATCAACTAAACTACAACCTTGTCCTTTACATATACTAGATCTACCTGGCTATCCTGTGATTATGAAGAACCTGTTCTGAAGTTCTTTTCTATTGCTGAGCAATTTTGCAAGTCTTGGTTCCCATTATATATGCATTTGATAACAGTTCCATGTTTCGTGCAGGGATGGCTACAATGACTTCAACACATTCTACATGCAAGTAAGCATAATGATGTAACTTTCTTGTTATTAGGCAGTAGCACTGGAGACTGGCCTGTCTGACTACTTGATATGGATTTAGTAAAATGGTTAATGTTGTCTGCAATTGGGATCTTTGATTAGCAACTTTTTGGAGGACGTTTAAGGTTTATGCTTGTAATGATATTAATGATTGATAGAATGATAATACAGTTGTTGTTAATGCTATTAATAACTTCCTTAATGAGTGAAGCGCCAAGACCTTAAACAGCATTCAAAATGGACTGGAGGGAGTACGTGTTTAGAAGCAAAAAAGGAAGATGCTCACATTTTTTAAATTTTCCTATAAAGAACACTACCTGAGAAAATTTTAACTCTTTGAGCACTTCTATTATCTGTTGGTAAAAAGTGGAGAAGATAAATATATGCAAATGAGAGCTATTACAGTTTCTGCTTCCCCCTCAACTAACATATGACTTCCTAGTGTGTGTCTCTGCTCTTAGTATAATAGATAGGATTTGGGGAGAACTTTTATCAATTTTGTTTTGCCATAGGTGCTAATGTCTTAAATGAGTCAAAGGAATTATTGTTTTGTTTACCTTATCAATAAATAAATAAATTATTGTTTTGTTTCAAGCTGATACTCCTTTATGTTCTTCAATTTCTGTTTTTCATACTTCTGATTCTTGTTCTTATATTAGTAGCTTTGTGTTTTGCTCATCCACTTCCAATGACTACCTTTATTGTTCAATTTATGTGTTCTTCCCCCAGGCTGCTTCGGGGACTAAAGGTGGTTCAAGTGGCTCGCCTGTAATTGATTGGCAAGGAAGAGCTGTTGCCTTGAATGCTGGGAGCAAGTTATCAAGCGCATCTGCTTTTTTCTTGCCTTTGGAACGAGTTAGTACATGTTCTCTGTTGTCCTATATGTTACAGACTCTTTTTATGTAATTTTATTTTGCAAATGTTTTTGTTTTTTGAGAAAGATAACAGTATATCGGCACAGAGTTTACCATAATTACTTGTCTTGAAGTGTATTTAGGAGGGAAGTAATCCTCCTCTCTAGAATCCAAGACTTGTCCAAACTTTATGCTTCTTTCTCTCTCCATGATCCAGGTTAAAAAGCTTCAGGGGTACCTATGTAGACCACATGGGTCCAGGTTCTTTCTTGGGCACGTCTTGGACTTGGCCACGTGGCGTGGCCCACGCTGGTCGGCCTGGCTACGTAGGTGCTCTGCTACCCCTCAGTAAAAGGTCATAACTCCTGGTAGGAATGTCCAAATGACAAAAATGGTTCGAAAGATAGCAAACTAGACTCGAAGATCTTTAATTTGATATGCAACCCACATCATAATTCTTTATATCTTAGGAGTTGTGCTCATTTGAAGTTTGAACTTGTGCAAGTTCATTTGGAACTTTAGTCCGTTGCATAGATTTCATCTTGGCTTTGTTTAGGGTTCTCCTTAGACCTTAAATCACTTCCAATACACCTATACTATTATCATGTCCATATGATATGGTTTTATTCTGTAGCCTTCTTTGGTGCGCTAAACTATTTCTAGCCTTGAATGGGCAAAGAAAAAGAACTTTGTTCTTCTCTGAAATTGGCTGCTTTCACGTTGTTTTTTATGCTGCTTGCTGCTCAGAGTTTTCTTGTTCTACTTATTTTTATCATTATTACAGCCAACTGTGAAGTGATCTGTGTTTTCTTTTCATTTCTGATTTTGACTGACTCCTCTCAGATTGGTCATGAATTAGTATCTCCGTCACTTGACTTATGGTTTCTTATTCTGTATGATATGAAGGATCCAAATTCTTCTACTCCTTGAGTACCTCTGTACATAAAAAAATTCTTGTATGTTTTTGTCCCTCTGTAGTATTTATGCATTATCCTTAAAAATAGTTTGGTAGATGAGAGATGTTTGAAGTTTCGTCATGCAACTTCCTGTTTCACTTCTCCTTGTCCTTATTATTTCAGGTCTATCCCATATTCCAGCTGCTGCCAGATTATAGTGTTTTGGTTAATGCTTCTAATGAGAATCAAGGATTATTTTTTATTAGAAAAATGGAACTGAATTTATATGTTGTATTCCCAACTCTCAAGCTGTACTATGAGTTATGGTAGTGCCAGTTTAGTAGGATTACATTTTTCTGTTTCTAGCTTCTTTCCAACTCTTTTCACCCCATTTCTGTTAAGGCTCATCTTCTCTATTATTTAGTAAATCAAGAAACATTCTTATCCCTCTTCTTTTGGACACTAGGTTGTCAGGTCACTCAAGTTCTTACAGGAAGGAGAATATTTTTCTACGAATACATGGGCAGCGGTCACTATTCCTCGTGGTACACTTCAGGTTGGTTACTTCTTTTTCTTGCTGGAACTCGTTTTCCTCCCATGAATGCCTCAAAAAGGACTTGTATATCTTTTTCTCCTTTTAGCTTTAGTAGGTCGAGTAGCTTATTCAGAAGTATGAAAGAGCTGAACTGATTATTAAAGAATAAATGGGTTTTTTTGTTTGGATAATGTAATTATTTCATTTATGCTATGAGAAGATTTAGATGTATTACCTATCAAAAAAAAGATTGCGAGAGAGATTTGGTTTTCTATGAATGATACTGAATCATCTACACTAAGAGGGAACTTTTGGTTGTATCAAAAATTCACCAAAAGCAAAAGACAAACATCACTCATACAAATTGATTTCCCATCCTTTCAATGTTCTTATTTTCTTCTTTCTAAAGTACCCACATAAGGGAAAAAAGAAGTTATGGTCCCATTCCCTGCATCTCCTCCTCCTAACTATCTGTGCATCACATCCTTAGCTGTAATCGAGATTGACTACTCTACTCCAAACAAGTTAGCTCCATTCACCAAAATCCGTGTGCTACCTGATAATATATCAGTAAGTAGTTCTTTTAGCCGTGTTCCTGGAGTTCTGATACAACAATAAGGGTAATACAATGTGGGATGTACGGTAGCTGTATGTTACAAGTTCAATACCTAGCTGTTGAACCACGTCCACTATCTAAGTGGGGAAGGATATTTGCTCGATCATTGGATACACATACGTGGACAGGGTCACCTTCTGATAGATGTTCTACATTTGGATATCGTGTTTTAATAGGAGGTAATGTGGCGTCTTAGAAGAGCTAGAAACTGTATATGGTTGCTCGATCTAGTGTAGAAGTAGAATATATCGAGCAATGGCTATAACAATATCTAAGCTAGTTTTACTTCTATTTGGAAGCGTGAAGAAGCACACATGTGCTTCTTGGAATTAAGTTTAACATAAAGGGTAATTCTGGTCATTGCCAGTAAAATGGAGTAATCTGTTAGGTCTAAAAAGAATTTTGTTGTAGCTACTATGGAAAGTTTTGATCGTGTTGTCTAAATTATCCTCCACTTACATCATCATACATCGGTGTACTTATACTATTATTTTCCCATGTGAGCTTGTGGGACCAATTCCCACCTTTTAACTATCACCTCACTTTTTTTCCCTAACTATATCATTGGTTGTTTATGAAGAATTTCTCCAATAATTATAAATAATAATAATTAATAATTGGGTGAAGAGCAGTATGTTGAACTATGTTCCCAATCAAGGAGTTACTCAACATCCAGAGTTTGACAGACATACTTGGTTGTAACGTGGATCATTTGCCTATAGTTTACTTGGGCATGCCACTTAGCTATAAACACAAAAAGACAGTAATATGGGATGGCATAAGAGAGAAGTCAGAAAAGAGATTAACAAGGTGGAATACTCAATATTTATCTTTTGGAGGAAGACTCACTCTCAGTCTTAGACTCTCTTCCTTCTTATGTAATGTCTCTATTCCCTATACCGCAGAAGGTTGCGAAGAAACTGGACAAACTCAGAAGGGACTTTCTTTGGCATGGATGTAAGGAGAACAAAGGATATAAGTTGGTGAAATGGGAAGTGACAATGAAAAATAGGTACTTGGGAGGATTAGGCATAAAAAATCTGTGGAGACAGAATGATAGCTTCCTGATGAAATGGCTTTGGAGATACAGTGAAGAAAGACCAGGCTTTATCGAAGGAGATCATCAAAGTTTAATATGGTGAGAGCAACCCATGGTGTAGCAATAATAGTTCTATGCCCTACGGAAGTGGGGCATGGAGAACAATCAGAGACATATGGCCAAAGATAAAAGAGAACATGATTATAAAAGTTGGCGATGGGAGCAAAACAAAGTTTTGGGGAGATGCTTGGAATAATCAGAACCTACTGAAGGATGCCTTTCCTGACTTTTTCATCATAAACAACAACCCTGAAGCAACTGTCAAAGAATGCTAGATTTGGATGGGATCTTTCTTTTAGAAGATTATTGAATGATTGAGAGGTGGACAGGTGTCGCGACCTGATTTTACAAGTCATGATGGCCCCTACCTTAACCCCCCGATAGGCAAGCCTAGCCCTCACACCAGGAACTGCTAGTAACGGGATTAGGGCTGAAGTCAGTCTAATCAGAAGGCAATACAAGCTATTATCGTGTAAGAGCAGAACAGATGCCAGATATATATACACACACAATCACTACAACTGTACAGAGCTACTATAGACATGACATAATACATACTGACTCATAATATACATATACATAGCCAAAATAATGTACAAGGCAAGTCTCAAATACAAAAGATAGCCACAAATGCAGATGGAGACTGGAAGGATCCAAGGACGCCCAATGCTCACCACTAGTCTTTGAAGATGACAACATCACAGGAGGAGTCAACGCTGCTGGCTTGTGCTAGGTCTTGCATCACGAATCAGATGCAGAAAGTAGGGGTGAGTACTAGAATAGGGGTATCCAGTAGGCATCATAGGCCGACTGAATAAGAACAGTAAATAAGGTAGGGATAAACCAAAATACAATGCCATAAGTATCTAATCGCAAGAACCAGGTACATGTGCCGGCGAATATGGACGTAATCAGAGACTGGGTGATGGTGTAGTGATGTACGTGGGTGTAAGGTCCTACTGTCTATACCTGCACGCCAGTCGGGCCCCTATAAGCCCATAAGGTACACCCACGCACAAAAACAGGGTGAATAGGTGTGGGGTTCAGGGTGTTAAGTCTAAGCTGAGCTCGCAACACACATCTGTTAGCGGGATCCTACTTGGGCCTTTAACCTGACTGTATACTCTGACCCAACCTCTGTGGGGTTCAGGGTGTTGTCTAAACTGAGCTCGCAACACACATCTGTTAGCGGGATCCTACTTGGGCCTTTAACGTAACTGTATACTCTGACCCAACCTCTAATCGAGACTACCACTCGGTCTCTAACCGAGACAACTTGGACTTTAACCGAAGCTACGACCTGGACTTTAACCTACGCTATGCCTTGGACTTTATCAGGATAAGGTCAGACGTGGCCAGTGGTCTGCCTTGGCCCTTAGGCCCGAACTAGTCCAAAATGCCCTCCATCAATGTCGCCTCTAATGGTATAGCGTTTAACTATATGGCCTCTAACCAGGTAGCCTTTAACTATATAGCCTTTAATAGGGGTATACAGAACGTAGCTTATCCTCTTTTACACACTTCTTAGTGGGGGGATATGTAATCATTTATAGGTGAGGCTACTTTACTCTGAGTTCCAAGGGTGGCACCATCGGTCCCTTTATATCCGAGCCGAATCTGATGTATCGCGGGAACGCTCCAAAACAGCCAGGCAATCGTATGAATAATCAGGTTCCCGTCTTACTACAGCCCCTTTAAGGCTCATCTCTACAGACTCGTCTGCTATTCCATTCTACAAGGATCTACGCCTCTCAAGTCACACCGGATACACTATAGCTGTCTACCGATCCTGACTAATTCAGGTCTAGGGCATCACTAGCCTAAGCCTAGGCTAAGGCCCAACGGTCCTCAGATAATCAGAACTACAATAAGTAAACACAAATGCAGCAGACAATCGGTATATTAGTTCCCAAGGGTCTTCAGCAAGTCAAACAACTCCTTTATCAGTCCCAGATAACCAGAGATACAATAGGAGTCAGTATACTAGACACAAGTTTCCTCGGCATGCTAAACATATACTCAACAATCATACTCAACATTTGTCAGATAGTACAGTTATTCCCAACATATATCAGAAAATCCAGCTATTATCAACACATATGGCCTCTAACCAATCCCTTGCTCAATATTAGGATCACCCAAATAGGATTTACATATTCTAACTCAGTCTTGGGTAAGAAGGAAAGACTGTAGCCTACCTGAATGCTGAACACGTGCTATCCAATTACTCTGCAAGCACTTTACCCTTCCGAGCAATCTCCGAATGTCGCCAACCTGCCAAAACAGAGTTACAACATCAATAGGGCCTTTCCAGTATCAAAATTACAAGATGACACATCTTTCTGGTTAGAAATACCAATAGGCGGCAGTTCCATTACTATTTCTCCTCAAACGAAACTCAGTCGGAAGATTCTAATCATACCATAGCGTGTGCCTCGAAAAAGTACACTAAATAGACCCAAAATTTACCAGAATCCGACTCAAAATGAATAAGAAATCAATTCCCTAAGTTTCCAAACCTGAACTCAACTTATAGCAGGAAAAACATCAAGAATTATCTCAAACGACGTGCCACAAGCAATTTCCGACACTCCCACGATGTTCTCCACAAAATTCTAAGCAATTTTGCCTTTTGAACCACTAAAATCGGCTCCAAAATGAGTAAAATATCATTGATAAAATTTTTGTTCTTCTTAAGGATGAACTCTGGAAATCCTGCTGATATATAACCTTCACGGGTGTCGCTATAACAGGGTCGCCAACATGCTGCTTCTACTAGAGGATTTCTCAGGCACTACCTCAAATTCAGATTCTATGAGATGGAAGCATGAAAATGATGGAAAATTCTCTGTTAAGAGGGCTTATGAGATAAGTAATGCACATCAAAGCAGAAGACGACAATTTTTGTGGAACAATGTCTGGAAGAACATAGCTCCAACCAAAGTAAAATGTTCTACCTGGTTGGTAGTAAGAAAGGCTTGCCTAACACATGAGGTTTTGAAGAGAAAGGGGCGCATTATAGTTACCAGATGTCAACTTACTGGTGAAACAGAAGAGACAAACAATCACCTTTTTATGCACTGTAAATTCACGGCACAGTTATGGCCTTATTTCTTACCCTCACTAATACAAGATGATGGACCATGCCCGAGGACACTGCAGATCTACTGAGTTATTGAATTAGAAGAGGAGGGAGCAAGAGTCGGAAGAGATGGTGGAAAATCATCCCACACTGCATGTAGTGGAATGTATGGAAAGAGAGAAATAGCACAAGTTTTGATGATAGGTCCAGTTCCATTCATAAAGTGAAATGGAATTGTATTGTATCTTTTTATTATTGGTGTGAAAAAGATAGAAATAGATGAATTAGAACTAGTAGATTTGTTAGCATCTCTGTAATAGCTTCCTATTACTCTCTTTTTGTTTCTCTTTGAAGGTCTCCAACATATCCTTAATGCTGAGGAATACAATGTTACTAATTTTAAAAAGAAAACAAAAATTTAATAATTTAAAATATTTAAAAAATATATTAAAATTTTAGTTAACTCTCAAAATTTTACTTGTGTTACATAAATTAAGGAAACAGAATAGATATATTATTTAAAAATTATATTAAAAAATACTATAAATAATAATAGTTAATAACTAAAATATTCGAAAATCGTATAACCATTTAACTGACTCTCCTAATTCCATCTGCGTCATATAAATTGAGACAAATGAAGTAACAATCACGGGCTCTTGTGTCTAGTGGATCAAATATTTGCTTAGAGCATTGAAATTTTAAGACGTCAGTGATAATCAAGCAACCCTTCATGTTACATCAAATTCTGTGTTCCATGATAGGATTCCATTGTTGGTATCTTCAGATTCATTAGTTCCATTTGATTTGGTGTGAATAAAGCATGATTGACATAGATTAATTGCATTGTTACATCTCCTTCCCATCTGAACGTTTTGAAAAACTTATTTAGCCATATGAACTTACATGCAATCTAAGTTATTGCTCGATATTCTGTGTCTACACTTGATATAGTCACTAGATTTTGCTTCTTTTGACTTTTCCAACATTCTAGATTTAGGGGGTGTTTAGATTGACTTTTTTGAAGTGACTTATAAGTTAAAAGTCAAAAGTCATAAATTGGGAATCCTCAACTTTTAGCTTTTTTTGGGGTACTTTTCAGCTTTAAGAAAGTGCTTAAAAGCACTTTTTTGTGTTACCCAAACACTTCCAAAACTTAAAAAGTGCTTAAAAACCGATAGCCGAAAAAATAAGCCAATCTAAACACCCACTTACTCCAATAAACAAATAGTGCCTGAAGTGCATCATTCGTTCCAAGGTAGTTAATGTTTTAATCTGTTAATTTGCTATTGTCCATATGGACACAGTGTTTTTCTCCTGGCAAAGTTTAATTTTATTTGGATGTTTTTAATATAGGTGACATTTCTCCATAAAGGATTTGATGAGACACGCAGGCTTGGTGTTCAACGTGAGACAGAACAGGTAGGGATTTCAGATTTCTTTTCCAGACAGTAGATTATGAAATAATGATCACTAATCTGTTGAAACTTGACCAGAATAGTTGGTGCGCAATTCAACTCCACCCACTGAAACTGGAATGCTTGTTATTGATTCTGTGGTAGGTACGCCATCCCAAGTGATAATTTCATATAAAAGTATATGCCCCTGCTTATCAAGATTTGTTCTTTCGCTGGTTTATGGCAGGTTCCTGGTGGCCCGGCTCATAATCATTTAGAGCCTGGCGATGTGCTTGTTCGCATGAATGGGGAGGTCAGTCTTTCTTTGTTCTTGTTGGACCATTAAAATTTGATGCTTTTGCCATGCTCATTCTAACATGCTTTCTAGAGCATTGATAACTATGCTATTTTCAGCAACCTACTTAGAGATTTATCTTCTTATACGGAACTGTATTCCCTCTCATTTTACCATATGGCTGCATCCCACCAAATTCTACAGGCCCACATGAATTCTTCCATGCCAACCATTGAACTAGGTTTAGTCAGAGACTTATCTGACTGAGTCATACACTAGCTCTCTCTGTCCCCTCTGCTGTGGGGCATGTTATGAGGGACACTTCTAATATCCTATTTGATTGCTCAGATCCTTTGTGAATACAAGAATAGTACTTTGTCGGAAATCAATTTTGTCAGATGATTAGGAAAATTAATCATTTCACTGTTCATAGCTTCAAATTGAATCCTGGAAGCCTCATGCAGGTTGTTACCCAGTTCCTGAAGATGGAGACTTTACTTGATGATAGTGCTGAGCAGAAAATTGAGCTTCAAATTGAAAGGGGTGGCACTCCTTTGACAGTGGACTTGTTGGTAAATATTGTACTTGCACGTGTTGGAGTATTTCTACTCTTTCTTTTCAAAGTTCTCTTCCACTTGGAGATGGAGAAAAAGTTGTCAGTTCTCTTCATCAGGTTAACCCTTTCATTTTGGACCCTACCTTGATTTTTCAACCTACTAAAGTACCAAAATATTTTTTTTAACCAAAAAATAAAAAAAAAATGGAAATGAAGTTTTAAGGTTGATATCAGTCGATTATTTCTCAACTTAAAATACAACTTCTACGAAAGCACCTTATTCAATGGTGGCTCTCTAGACACATCCAATTTCTACTACCTAGCAAAATTTGGTTGACATTGCCCTGCTAAATCCTAGAAATTTTCTTAGGTTGTATTAGCTGCAAATAATTGCATACTATTTCTTTTTGCCATTTCGTATTTTTGTTTTTCATTTTTCTGACTGCGGTCCTTCCTATATTTTTAGAGCAAAGGAATGGGGCAGTTGTTAATTTACACAAACTAGAGGGTTCTAGGGGAATTAATTTAACATTCTTTCTTGATTGTTGTGGTTTGTCTAGACATCACTGCAAATCCATTTTCAATTGTTCCTCTATTGCAAGTATGCCAGAGGTATTTGGCCGACTTGTTAGCAATATTTGTAGATTTTAGCTTTTAAATATGCGGGTATCGGTAGGTATCAGGATAAGATTATTTACGTGCTATCTTAGTATTTGTTTAGTGCATCGAGACAAGTGCTAAGAATTTTTCAAGCTCATCTTTGGTTTCCAAACATTCAGAGTGAATATTATCATAGCTTTGCTATAGTCTTCATCTTGATGTGAAAATTCAGAAAGAAAAGAAAGGGGACGACACAAGTACTAAGAATTTTTCAAGATCATCGTTTGTTTCCAGACAGAGTGGCTGTTATTATAGTTTTTCTTTAGTCTTCAAAAGTTGATGCGGAGGAGAATGAGTAATATGACTGTGAAAATAGTACATATATTAGGGTTGTGAGAAATATAGGAGAAAATATTATTGAATTGTTTTCTACATTATTACATTGAGACCCTATTTATAGATACTCTA
>JBCEWC010016653.1:0-12985 GCA_038996855.1 Solanum aculeatissimum | reverse complement strand
TATCTTTCAGGCACAGTAACAAGAATTTTTTCAACAATTCTTGAATCTTTAAATTTAGTGTCAAGCAATCTTACCTTGTTAACAATGCCTAGATGTCGGTCTGAGTACTCTTTGACGGTCTAAGATTCCTTCATTTTTTGCAACTCGAATTCCCTTATCAAAATCAACACTCTCATGCCCCGTATTTTTGCATATCTTTAGTATTCTTCCTTCAGATAATCCCAAATTTCTTTTGTTGATTTGAAAGCCATAACTCTCATGAAAATTGTTGCAGACACACCAGCAAACAAAGTTGCTTTAGCTTTTGATTCTTATTTTGTTTTCTTTTTGTTTTTTGATCTAGGCCACCGTGGGATTATTGGGCAACGGAAGAACCTCATAATCCTCTTCCACGGTCTCCCACAGATCTAAAGCCTCAAGATAAGTCTTCATTCTTACTGCCCAGAAATATAATTTTCTCCATAAAAAATAGGAGGAGCAAATTTGAGAAAAACTATTTTTGAAATTCATCTCATAGGTCCCTCAAGAAAATGGCTCGGATACCAATTGTGGAATTTTTAACAAAGAAACTAAGAAAATAACTGAAAAATACTTTGAGAGAAAAAATACTACAGTATTATCAAAGGGAATTATTTTTTTAATAATTCACAGACATACATTTGTAGCTATAATTTCTAACTGAAAATAGAAAAACATGCTACTAAACTTATCAATAACATTCAAATAGAAACAGAAAGAAACTAATACCTAAATTCAAGCCACATAGGACTCTAATAAAATAATTTAAAAATCCTAAAACTTAGCTACTGAATTTCTGTAAAAGAAATCTTTGAAAGAAAATGTAGCTAGTTATTTTATTTCTGCAATATCCTGAGACATGTCTTCAACATAGTGTACTATCCACAGAGTCATACTCAGTTCACTCGGTAATAGAACAAACTGAGAAGAAAATGCAGATTAGTTGTGGGCAAGGTGGAACTATCTGTTGTCCCTCAATCGATCCCTTTAACTCCATTTCTGTTGTCCAACTATCTTCAATAGCTTGCAAAAATCAGAACTAGTATTGGAGATGAGCAAAGCTAGAAGCTCAGCACCGATACTCTTGAAAATGCATCAGCAGCCATATACTCAATGGTATAATCAAAAGGCATCAACTTGGTTAGTCACATGAGTTGAGAGTTGGTGTGAAGTTTCTACTCCATTAAGAACTTTAGAGCCCTCTGATCAGTTTTTCGCAATGAACCTCTGCCCAAGCATATACTGAGACCATTTAGAAACTGTGTCCAAAATAGCAAAATATTCTCTATCATCTACAGACATAGCTGCATGTCTTGGTGACAGTGCCTTGCTAATAAAGGCAATAGAGTGCCCTTGCTGCATCAACACAGCTCTTATACCAAAACCACTAGCATTTCCTTCTACCACAAAGACCCTGCTAGCATCGGGCAAAGCAAAAACAGGAGCTCCAGTTAAAGCTTCCCTCCATTGTCCAAAAGCATCAGTAGTAGTTGGTGACCATTTGAAACTATCTTTCTTTGAAAGATCAGTTAATGGTTTATTGATGATGTCAAACCCCTGTATGAATCTTCTGTAATAACCAGCTAATCCCATGAGACCCTTTAATTGCTTGATAGTAGTTGGAACAAGCCAATTTTCAGCAGCAACTATCTTCTGAGGGTAAGTGGATACCCCATCCTTAGTAATAAAATGGCCCAAATATTCAATCCTATCCACTCCCAAATAAACATTTGCTTTCCTTGGCTAGTAGTTGATGACTTTTCACTCCAACAAACACATCTCCGAGTTTTACTAGATGGTCTTCAACAGTTAGGCTCTAGATCAAAATTTCATAAAAAAGACTAGACATATTTCCTCAGAAATCTTTGTTAGACAGCATTCATCAAACCTTGAAAGCTTGCTGGTGCATTAGACAATCCAAATGACATCACCAAATACTCAAAATGCCTAGAGTAAGTTCTAAACGTTGTTTTTGGTATATCTCTCTCATCCATCCTGTTGGCATCCAGTCCTAAGATCTATTTTGGAAAAAGTCACTGAACCACCTAGTTCATCCAAAAGATCTTCTACAATGGGTATAGGGAATTTGTTCTTAACATGTGCTAGTTAAGATCTCAATAGTCTATACAAAGCCTCCATGAGCTATCATTTTGCCAACCAACATCACTGGTGAGACAAATGGAATGCTACTAGGATGAACAATGCCCTGATCTAAGATCTGTCGCACAAATTCCTCAATGTTGGTAAATTTCAGATTTACGAAATATAAGAAAGCAGAGAAGAAAGAAGAATATCAGCAGAAGAACACTTTTTTGATGTCTGCAAATTATATTTATAAGACCTAGAATGGAACAGAAGGCTGTAAACACACGACTAGCAAATTCCCTAAATCACTAACTCCTAAATAATAGGAATAGATGGCTAACAACTAATTGACTAAGTCTTATTTAATACTAAAGCAGTAAAAATAAATTAACTGTAGTTCAAAAGCAAATTCTAACACTCAATAATGTCCTTTTTGACAGAAGGATACTTATAGGGTCTTTTGTTAATAGGGTCAATGCCATTCCGTAAACCAATTTTGTGGCAAAACATCCCCCCTAGATTGTGGTAACCCTGTAGGTTCAGCAAATAGTCCACCACTCTCCTCCAATAAACTCGCTATTATAGGATCTTCATCAGTATTGTCTTCAGTCTCTAATGCAAGCAGATCAGCACACATAGTAGGATTACTTGAATCATACAACATTGATTGATTTCCTGATATCTTCTCCAGCTTGCCAGCTCCAACAGATGTAATTTGCTTGCCTGCACCTCTAAGTAAATGTTTCCTTCCTTTGAACAGTCATAGTGAGTTCGCTGAAATTCATCTTAATATCCCCAATGTGGCAATGTCAGTAGCCATTGTACTCCTAAACCACTACACAATACCCCAGTGAGAATAAAAGAAACTCAGCAGAGAATTCAGCCCATTGCAATAACCAAGAAATCTTGCACACATTATCCACCTTCACCGTATTTCCCTTGGCTGCAACAACCATTTGAGGTATAGTGGATTTAGTAGGACTCCCAAATTCTTCACCACCTCTGGATTTATGAAGTTATGAGAGCTACCAGTATCCACCAGAATATTCAATGGTTTTCTTGAGTGATAACTAGTCACCCTGAATGTTCTGTAACCTAATGATCCATTCAATGCATGAACAGAAATTTTCATCTATTCTAATGGCTGGTTCAACTCCACTCCTTGGTCAGTGCAGTCCCCCCCCCCCCCCTCCTGAACTTGGAATTCCTCCTTATCCTCAAATTCCAAGAGAAATTGCTGTTTCAAGTTCCTGCACTTATGACTTGGTACATACTTTTCGTTACAAGAGTAACATAACCCCTTGGATATCTTCTCATTCAGTTCCTCTAAACTCAGTCCTTCTAGTAACTCTCCTACTATTTGCAGACCCCCCAGTGCCTAGGAATTTCCAAGATAGGTTTGTTCCAAAATCTTTAATCCATGGGTCAAGGGTTCTGCCTATAAGCTCTTACCTGAGAAACTTGATAAGCTTCTTGCATCCTAGACGACTTATAAACTTGAGACAAAGTCATAGGATTAGTGATCCTTACTGCTAAACTGAGTTCAGGTTATAGTTCTCCCAAGAAATAGCTTATGGCATTTTCTTGAGATAAATTCACCTAGGTCAAATTTCTTTCAAAAACATCTTGGCATTCATTTACACTACCAATCTGCTTTACGTTCTTAATCTCCTCCATAGGATCATAATATTCAGCCCCAAATCTCTCCACTAAAGCCATCACATACTTATTCCAAGATGGAGGCTGTACGTATTTTCTGTATCTCACGAATGATAAATGCCATTGAATGGACTCCCCTTCAAGATGAACTGCTGCAATGCCCACCTTTGATCGAAGGGAACTTCATTCAGGGTACAGATTTGGTCCACTATAAACAACCAAGCACTAAGATCTTTCCCTTGCAAACATGGGAAAGTCCAATCTGGAATATCGAGTCATCCCATGGTTCTGATTTTTAGCATCAACGAGACTCTTCTCCCTTCACTTTTCAGTTGAGCCTCCCTCAATTAGATTTGCGGTTTCCACCACAATCATAGCATTTGTTTCTAAGAACAGTTCGTGTCTTCTGCAATTCTCCTGATTTAAACAAACTTTCTTTGTTGCCTCCAATACAAAGTAAGCTACTCTACTAGGTGCTTTGAACTTCCAGATGGATTTTCATAGCCAATCTGGCTGCTCACTTACAAAGGAGTATTTAGAGAAACAATAGAATTGGGTCAGAATAGAGAAGAATATCTAAGGATTCATATCGCCAGCCCCAACTACTTTGAGATTCAGACTTAGTTGATCGTTGATTGATAGATAATCAATAAGAGTTTTCTATTCTAATAAATAGGATTTCCAAAAAGTCAAAAAATCAACTGTAGAAGTAAATAACGTAAACATTGGTTGACTTTGACAATATGAAATAATTCTTTTATAATTGTGATGTCCGGCGCAACTTGCACGCATTTCGACTAATTTCTGCTACCTCCCACTCAGTGCCTATGTTATTTTTCCATGGACGTCATAGTTAAATACAGAAGCTTATAATTAAACTGAAAAAGGCAAAACAATGTGAAGTCACCTACAACTTTCTCTGTAACTGATTCTCTCAATAAAGACATGATTAAAAAAACATTATCACACTTTAACAAGGAGTGCCATTCTTTTTTATTTATTTAGGATAGAGAAAGGGAAAGGACAAATGACTTAAGAACATAATTATATAACAGTTAAAACATTAGTGGAATGAAGAAGAACCAACAAGAGTAAATGAAGGAATAGACTGACAATCTACTTACTCATACCTGATTAACTATTTATCAACTAGGGTATCTTGCTTTTAAGTAGTATACCAACACACTGCATACATTTCTAGCCCTGATAAATGCCCCTCTATTTGATGTAGGAGTTATTTCAGTACAATTCGTTCCTGAAGGATGATACTTACCAGATCAGGTCTTGAGTGAAAAAGAAACTCCAAAATCTTTGTCCCGGTAGCATCATTAGGTGGAAGCTCGAAAGATGTAAATGCCAAAGTTGATAATACAACCTTCAACATAATAATAAGAAAACATAAGACAAATGTTTGAAGGACCACATCCTAGGTATAAATATCCTAAAGGAAATCATCAGATAGATCAAACTTCAGGTATTCCATTATACTAGCGCATCAAACAATAGCACATACTTGACTGTGAAAACTAATTTCACTGGCAAAAAGTTGTATTTTAATTTTCCTTATCTCTGGGACTTCAATTGCCTAGGCACTTACATCATGTTGTAAGAATTGAAATGCTGAAAGAAGTAAAATTAGAGCCAGAAATAATTGTTGCTGCATAAGAGGCAACTTTTGCTAATCAGTTTCAATCAATATAGCCTATTGATTATTCACGAATTGCATAAAATAATGTAAAGAAAATGTAATCTAAAGCACAGAGAAGTGATAAAAATGTAATCTAAAGAAAAGAAGTGATCTTATCAGTACTAATGCAAATGCTTTCTCTTGACGAAGTCGAAGAAGAAAGTGAAAGTACAACATCCAAACTCTCTTCCCATGTCAATTTGCTCTTCAACCCCTTGCCCTTAAATTTAGTAGACAATTTTGTGCTCAAAATGCAGTTCAGCCAAATTTAAGTTTAGCATTTCCTTATGACAAGGTAAATATTTTATTAAAGAAGTACCAACAAGGTACTGAGAAATTACATCAGCAAAGGGAGCATCTTTATATAGATTGAAGAAGTGCAAAAGGTTTATCAAAGAACCAAAATCAGATACAATATTCTTCCAACCCCACAAATAGAGAGTTCTTAAGCATATAGATTTTACAAGTGAAATGTAACCAGATAATCCAAAATATGCAAGTAGGAACAGCATTCCAGAATTGTCTACTTCCTTTGAGTAAGGACCATTTACACCAGCATCAAAAAACAAGTTTAATACTTCCTTGCAATGACTCATTGACTCCACAATTGTCTAGAAACAATGACCAAATCTTCCTTGTGAAGGAGCAACGAAGCAGCACATGATTAGCATGTCATTGCTAAGATATTACCTGAAAAAGTATAACCTTCTCTAGAAACCAACTAAAACAAATAAATAGTACATTAACAAGTAGTAGCAGGGTCCCCCAACTTTAACTCAACCCTGTAATGTGTGTCAGCCAAAATGGTAGAAGAAACACTTGGTGCATCATAATTTTGAAGTTCTCAACAGAACTTGAATAGAACAGAATGTGTCAAAAAAAAGGGTGAAAAATCTGGCCTTTGACAAAAAGGCTGAGCACTCCGGCTTTGAGAAACTTTTAATTGAAAAATGAAATATTAACAAACATCATGTTTGTAGCTAGCAGGGAACTGTCTCCACCTGGTAAGGAGATATGAACTCCAGGTATTCAGAAAGTATGAAGGATCACAATTTATACAGAGTTAACTTTGAGTTTTCACTACTATAAATCAATAAAATAGTAATAGAGTCCAAAATAGGATTGGAGATGCTCTTTATCAAGGTTATTAAGGCATTATTTTGCAACCATAGTAATGTATACGATGAATTTGGTGCTAGAATGAATCACATCCTTCTATCCTAAAACAGAAGCGAGAGAGAGATTACTTAATTTGTGGCAAAATGGTGCCGAAAGAGTAAATTAGTACTTTCGTAACACCAGAGTGTATGCCTCTGCGAATCAATCCCACTAGACATTCTGCAAGGATTAAATGACAGGATAAACTGATGTAATAAGTAAACCAGGAAGATGAGGTGAGGACTGCCTTGCTGAAAGCAGCTAATTCCATTACACACCCAAATAGTGTCGGTGAATATATATCCTTTATCTTTATCTGTAGATTTAGTTAAGCATTACTGACTATCCATGAGCCAGAAACCATGAGAGAAAAAGGAAGACAGGGTAATGAGTACCATATTTAGTGGTAACTCCATAGACAAGCAAGACCCAATGCCCAGTTAGTCAACCCAACAGAGTCCAAACTCCTAAAGGCCATGAAATAGTTCCAAAATCAGAGAATCAACTTCTACTCTATGTAGAACCATATCCTACATAACAATACCTAAAATTGCAGAAAATAACAGTAATAAATATCACAAGAGGGAGTTGTTGTGTCTTCAAGCACAAGCCTTCCCCTATTACATTATGATTTATCTAAAAAGCATAATGAAGCACCATTGAAACTTATTAACAGGAATTCAATATTAATGTCTGTTGCTGAAACGATAGGTCTTTTTCCATGGAATGTAGAATTTTAGTAATCTATTATAAAAGGGGCTATTCAATTTTTTTTATGAGAAAATACCTGAGTCAGTCCCATGCCAAAAGCAAACTTTGCAAGCGCTTTCAAGCGTGCAAGTGAAAGCTCTAATCCCATTTCAAAAAGCTGTAAAAAGATATTAACTTGAGTCAAGTTCAGCCTTGAAACATTCTTAACAAACAAAACCAAGGATACAAGAGACAAAATGTCTGATGTTATATTAAATGCTTGATTAGAAAAATAGGGTATTAAAACAGATTAAGATCTTGATTCTCCAGATAAGACAACCTAGAAATTTACAGAAATGCAACAATCCACCAAGCATATTGACCTTTCAGCTTCTTAGGTACTCCTAATCTCCTAATCATCATTATATTTCTTTACGAAACTAATCACATTATATGGTGTTGGAGCAGAGGATTCCAGTTACTGAAAACCACATCTCTATTTAGGAATCATTTTTTTTATCAAGCAAGGAATCTCTAGTTAGATATTATCATCTAAATAAACAAGGGATCCAGCTAGAAAGATAAAAAGGGAATCCATGACAGCATATGACAAAAACAGGAGAAAGAGAGAATTTTTTAATCAACAAATTGAATCTGTAATCCTGTGATGTGAAAGAAATGAAGGGAGCAACATTTTCATTCTACCAGATGGAACAGCAGAGCATATTCCCCCATTTAAGATATAGCAAGTTTGAAGTAACAGTTTTTTTTATTTTTTTAGTTTGATCAAGTAAAACAAAGTTTGAAGTAACATAACTTGGAAGGGTGAAGACAAACGTAGAACCTTTTGAAATATAAATTACTAGGCTTTTGTTTCCACTTAAATGTTGCTATTGATTAAAAGCTAAGTTCTATCCAGCAAAATAAGCATAAAGCTTTTTATCATCCTCATAAAAAAGCAAAAGGTTGTCTCTTCTTCTTTTGCCTTCCTTACCCAACAAAATATTCTCACTGCATCAAACAATTGTGATACCAATCCTGAATTTTTATGATTAAGTTCTGTATAAAACATGTTTTTGTTAAATTATTTCAGCCCTACTGTAACTTGTTAAAAGGGATTTTGAAACATTAAGTGTCAGTAGCTTGGAAAGGTGAAAAGAAACATGGAACCTTTTCAAATATCAATTACTTTGGTTTTGTTTCCATTGTGATATTGGTATTAATTAAAAGGTAAGTTCTAAAAATAAAGTTTTCTCTTTGTAAAATTAGCTCTTGGGCCTAACTCAAACCCCAAAAGCTAGCTCAAAGGTAGAAGGATTGCCCAAGCCTTACAAGGAGTCCACCCATCTCATTAACCACCAATGTGGGACTTTTGTATTCTTCAACACCCCACCTCACGCCCAATGCTTAACATCTGGTGCGTGGGCAATTTTTAATTTTTGGTGGTCCAACATTGGGTGAGATGGGTCCTACTCTGATACCACTTGTCACGGACCCAAGAACTTTCCAAGAACTTTCCAAGAAAAAAAATTACAAATCAAAAGGAAACTAAATAATTGCCAAAGTACAGTAGAAAAAACTATTGACATATATAATTAGAATTAGGAAATATATTTGAATCATTTCTAATATTTTAAGGGCATTTTGATCTAATAGGTACAAGGAGGGACAAAGTTAAACCATTTCTAATTGGTTAAGGGTATTTTTTATCCAGTAGGTGGAAGGAGGCATTTTTGAATCATTTCTAGTACGTGGGGGATATTTTTGAACCTTTTCCGTTTAGAGAAACAATAGAAACGGGAGAATTGAATAGCTAAGGATTCATAACGCCAACGCCGACTAGTTTGAGATTCAAGCATAATTGATTGATTTAAATAATTAATAAGCACTTCCTATTCTAATAAAATAGGATTTCCAAAAAGTCAAAAAATCCAATATACAAGCAAATAACATAAATATATTGGTTGAACTTTACAATATGAAATATCTTTTTCAATAATTGTGGTGCCTGAGACAAAATGTGCACACCTCGATTAATTCTACAGGGTGCCTACTACCTTCACCAGCATAGGTACATGAAATATGTCTAAACTAATTAACAGATGCGGGGTGCCTATGCTACTTTGCAATGGATATCATTATCAAATACAATAGAGTATACAAATAAGCTTAATTAAGGCAAAACAGTGTGAAGTCACCTCCAACTTTCTATCCCCTCAACAAATACATGATTCCACTTAACCAAGGGGTGCCATTTTTTTTAATTTATAAGAGTGAACGAGAAAGGAGTAGGGATTTATGAACAAAACAATAACAAACAAAATATGGTGAAATGAAGAAGAAAGAACAAAATATTTGATTAAAGAAAGTAAAAGAGAAAGGAGTAGGATTTATGAACATAACAACAACAAACAAAACATGGCAAAATGAAGAAGAAAGAACAAGCATAAACGAAGGGAAAGACTACAAACTACTGACTCACATATTAAATATTTACCGACTTCGGTTTCTTGCTTTAAAGTGGTATACCAACAGACTATATGCACGGTCGAACGTTAAGAATGGGATAAACAGCAACCAATGAGCTTACCAAGAAAAGAATCCCCCACTCCGAAAGAACTTTAACATCCGTGATGTTTCTGATCAGCCCAAATTGATTGAGCACAACTCCAGCAAAGAAAAAACCAAGTATCTGAAACCAACAAATAGATTAGCACCATATGACTACAAAAGATCAGTACCATAAAATCTCTGTCCCAAACTTCAGTGACATGCAATTTTGATGTGACTCCAACAGATGACTAGTTTACAAATGAACTCATACCATGCTTTCACGTATAATCCATTAGATGCATAGTTAAGCAATTATTTGCAAATATGGGTGGAAATTATTTCATGGAATTTTCCACGCATCTTAAAAGTATAATCACTTGTAGGAACTTCCATGATTTTGTCTAGGACACCAAAGAGTCATTCAGAACAAAGAGACACTAGATTGTTTTAATGCAAATGTTAGAGATTTGAGCTAGACTTGAAATGTTAATTATCAGTGGAAGGCATTAAAAATCCCTCATAGAGAGGTAAAATACATCAAAGACTTCACCTAGGTGTAAATTTTAATTCAAATGCCAGTGCAAGTGCCAAAAATGGCTGGTGAGGTTTCTAGTGATTAATATTTTATGTTGAAACACTGCCAACTTACTTCAGATAAACTCAGTGTAAGAAGTATGGTGAATGTCAAATATCGACAATTCAATGTTTCTTTTCACCAAGTCAAAAACCAGCTTTATTCTTTCTCATAGGAAAAAACAAGTTTAGGCAAGTAAGTTAGGGCGGAACTTGGGTGTAATATCAAATTAAGGACATACATATTTTAATGTTAACTTAGGATAGAATCCAAGATACAACATGCTGAAATTGTTCACTTCAGCTTTTGACAATACCGATCAAATGAAGGCATATAAGTCCCTCAGATCAATGTTGTCATGATGTAAGGCAAGTGATTTGGTCTAACAAAAAACTATCATGTGTGTATTCCTGGATATTCTCATTTTAAAAGGTATTTTAGAAACTGATATGATGTAAATGGCTGCTTTTCCTTGTTGGGCTACACTGAATGATATCCACCTTCCCTTTAAACTATCTGCATTACAGCAATATTGTTATTGATTGAACTAGAAACTCCATTTGGTCTAAAGATCATGAAGTATACTCTAATTTCTCAATGCTGAACAAAGGTAATTTTGACATCAGCTAAGGCCTTATTTGCCCTAAAATTCATCAGCAAAATGTACTTCACAAAAATGAAGAGATACTTCAGTCGACTCTGTTTTTGACTAAAGTATCAGCTAACAAAAGGAGAGTAGCACTTGATTTGAAAAGAAAAAAGCATTCATGAAAAAGTAGTGTTGAAACCAGTGGCAGAGCCAGAATTTTTACTAAGGAGGTTCAAAATCTAAAGAATTAGACATACGAACTAGTGGAAGGGGGTTCGACATCTACTATATATACATAAAAAAAATTATGTTAACCATAAATAAATAGTATAAATTTTCGCACCAAGGGCTAGCTCCGCCCCTGGTTGACACATACGTGCATAACCAATAACATGAAGCTAACAAAGAGGACGAACTTGGATAATATATTCAACTTACAGGGCTAGCTTTTATGGTCTTGAAGGCAGGAACAATCAGTACAGTCACAGCTAAGAATGTCAAAGTGTCTAACCCGAGGTCATTGATAACATCAACAGCACTTGCAACATCAAGTGATGCATATACCTGAAACCTATACCTCAAAGATTTCCGGTGTTTTAAGATACAAGCTCCTCTTCCACTGCACGAAGATGAAAAAAGTGTATGTTTGCAGACACCATTTGTTCCAGAAGATGGATGGTTTATCTTGTGATATGAAGAAACTGATGAAATATGAATGGATTTGTTGTAGGCATATGATACACTACAATAATGTCGATGCAAACTAGACGCAGAAAAGGTGCACCAGGTAGACCTCATTTGAGCTCTTACATTATATCCCTGCAAGGTAAACATTGGGAAATTATAATTAGCTCTCATTAATTTATGGTCACTAGACAATCTTAAACAGATGCAGAGAGAGTGAGAGACTATAAAAGAACAAGAAAGAAAAGCAGATATTCAGATGAAAGCAGAACTAGGACAAAGGTAAATAAGGTTATAGTCGCATTTATGTATTGCAGAATTCAAACATCTGGCTAGATAGTTGTACTATTTGTTCCTTTTACATTTTGGGTGTTAAAGAAAGCTGTAGTCTCAACATAATACAGAATGTAGCTACAAAAGTGGATCACATCATCGTTGTAAAATTTTTGGTATGTTAGTACAATCCATCAAGTTTAGAAGAAGAGTTGCAAATCACAAAACAAAATATTCTTATCTTTAGTTTCAGTTAAGAAAGCTATTAATGTGAGATGAAGAGCATATATGCAAATTCCATATGAGCCTATCCAAGCTTCATTTTCCTTGTCATGGCCCTTGGCTAGCTAGATTTATTTGACTCTTGACTTGTCTTTACTTCACTGTTACTGTTCTTCAAGAGCTACTATAGAACAACACACCATTCGCTGCTAGCAATGCACCAAAGTCCAAACAACTTTTCACATTTATCCCTAGTTTACTTTTCAAGATCAATATTTTTAAAATATATTTTTCATTTTTGATATAGTTTTCAATAATGTAAATTTTAAATATTAAACTAATATACGTCTGAAATTTAGTCATGTTGACGTCGAAAAGCAAAACTACTAATTAATACTCCATCCCCTCTATTTCAAAAAGATGATGGAGTTTAAAAAAAAAAGTGTCAAAAGAAAATCTTTTTTAAACGGATGGAATAGTATTTCCAAAATCTAGACCATTTCTAGATGATTTCGGGGAAAGAATAACTTGTCGGAGCGTAGACGAGATTGATAGATATACCTTGGGACCTGGACAGTGAAGGACCTGGACAGTGAAGGACCAAGTCACACATAGTATTTACTTACTTTCGACACACCAACCATTGAGCAATGGCGAACCCTCTTGCTAGGGGTGGACGTTCGGTTCTTCGGTTCGGTTTTAGCAAATTCGGTTCTGTTTTCGGTTTTGAAAAAGTGTGCACCATATACCGAACCGAAATATTTCGGTTCGATTTGGTTTTTTCAAGTTCGGT
>JBCEWC010016652.1:0-12986 GCA_038996855.1 Solanum aculeatissimum | reverse complement strand
AGTTAGATTTTCAAAATAACTAACGAATTTTTAGATATAGCTAAAACAAGTTCCCGGTGACTTCCGAAGCACATTTTTGAGCACTTTTTGGGTCATTTCAATTTTGTTCCCCATGAATTTCTAACTTAGTATCACCAAACAATTGTAATCTTTTCTAGTCTGTAGCATGCAAAATGATAAGTTAAATTTACTAAACCCTTTGATCCAGGCAAGAGGTAAGTTTCACTACGTGATTTGATTCATCCTCAAAGTGTGACATTACTAACCCTTAACTTTTCTTCCAGTACAATCGCCTCTTGATCCGGTTAGGTTGATTAGATGAGAGGGATCACATCGAATCGTGTTAATTAATCTCTTTTCTTATTCATTACTACCTTTATCCAGTCAGTAAAAATTAGGTGGGTTCTAACATTGGCCACAGTTAAAGAACATCCATAACAAATAGAATTAACTAATACATGCATATACACTGTTGAAGAATTATGAATTATCTGGTTTTACTTTGTTAGTTCTTCATGGTTCCCACAACCCTAGTTGTGGATTTAGCTATGCATAATCACTGTAGATGAAGAAATCATGCTATGGAATAACATAATTAAACACTTACAATGATGAATTAAAAAACAAGCAATCTGAATCTTCACAAGAAATCATAATGTAATAATCCCAATGTAACAATCACAAACTGTGAGTTCTTAAAGTATTTTTCTCCTCTCGTGCATCTCTCTACTATTTTTTCTATATTTTATATGTCCTCCTTTATAAAAAAACCTTAAAACCTGGGCTTTGTACTCTGCAACTTCCAAAAATAGACTTCAATTCCATAAGACCTTCTTACGGGACATCTTCTGACCTATGGCTCATGGAGGGTTTCATTTGACAACTTTTCTAAATCTTTTCCAAAATTGATCCTTCAGGCACAACCCTAATCCACAACTCGTGAATAAATCTACGGCTCGTCTGACAGTTCAAGGATGCAACATCTGAAATTTATCCCTTCACTGGATCTGACTCATGAAACCTTTCTACGGCTAGTGGATTGAACCATGACCCGTAGAACAACCTGTAAATCCTCAAAAACTTTAATTTTGCATAACTTTATCCTAAATCATACCGAATCCTGTAATCCTACAAAATAAATATAAAAACATATCAAACCTACTAACATCGCTTTGAGAACACACAAAATTTCATGTTTTAATCATCAAAAGGGTTATATTCTTGAAGCACATTAGTATCTCACCTTGAAGATGATGGAAAAGGGGAATCAACCAAAGATGTTCATAGATTGGCTAGGTTGGTGAGTGAAATTAAGTGAGTTCAGAAATGGTGGTGCAATGGTTCTTCATGGTTCCAAGTCTTCCTTGATTGATGATGTTAAGGCCTAGCAAGATCTTGATCCCGCCTTACTTGAGTTAAAGGCCTTATTAAAGGATGGAAAGATAGAAGTCTTCTCACAAGGGGGAGATGGTGCACTCCAGTGTCAAGGGTAGTTATGCATGCCCAATGATGGTGAGTTGAGATAGTTGGTCATGGAAGAAGCTCATAACTCTTCATATTCCATTCATCCTGGCACTATAAAGATATATAGAGACTTGATGGAGATTTATTAGTGGAATAAGATGAAGAGAGACATTGCCTAATTCGTATCTGAATGTGCCAATTGCCAACAAGTTAAGGTTGAACATCAAAGGATGGGTAGCCTAACACAAGACATTGATATTCCTACTTGGAAGTGGGAAAAGATCAACATGGACTTTGTAGTTGGGTTGCAAAAGACCAAAAAATATTTTTACTCCATATGGGAGATAGTAGATCGCATGACAAAGTTAGGTCACTTCTTACTGGTCAAGACTACATTTAGTGTCGAAGATTATGCTTGCTTGTATATTTGAGAGTTGGTGAGGTTGTATGAGATTCCATTGTCCATCATATTAGATCATAGTGTTTAATTCACCTCTCATTTCTAGCGATCCTCTCAAAAGGTACTTGGTACAAAGGTGAAGTTTATTTCTGGTTTTCATCCCCAAACTGATGGGCATGCCGAGAGGACTCTTCAAACATTAGAGGACATGTTGAGAGATTGAGTGTTGGAGTTTAGGGGAAGTTGGGATGAACATTTGCCACTTGTTGAGTTTTCCTTCAACAATAGCTTTCATACAAGTATCGGGATGGCAATATTTGAAACATTGTATGGTAGGTGGTGTAGGATGCCCATCGGGTAGTTTGAAGTCAGTGAGGTGGCATGAATAGGATTGGACTTGGTGATGAATGCTATGGAGAAAATTAAAAACATAAGGGACAAATTAAAAATGGCCCAAAGTCAACAAAAGTCCTACTCCGATGTGAGAAGAAGGAAACTTGAGTTCCAAGTTAGTGAGTCTACTTGAAGGTGTCTCCGATGAAAGGTGTGATCCTATTTTGTAAGAAAAGGAAATTGAGACCTTGGTATGTAGGGCCCTACAAGGGGTAAGAAGAGTGGCAAAAGTGGCATATGAGTTGGATCTATCTCAATGATATGCATTTGATTCATCTGGTTTTCCTTGTGTCGATATTGAGGAAATTCATAGGTGGTCCATGTTCTAGAGTTACCTTGCATGATGTGAACATTGAAGAGGATTTGCGTTATGATGAGGTACCAGTTGAGATCCTATACTAGTAAGTAAAAAATCTAAGGAACAAGGAAGTTACATCCATTAAAGTGCTTTGGAGAAATCAACAAGTTAAGGGTAGCCTTACCCATATTTATTCCACTCTACTCAAGCCTAAGGTATTAAGAATTTTTTCCTAAAACCTCTAATTCCTTTCATTTTAGTTCTACATGATGCAAACATTTATCTCTATGTTTATGGATTATTTTGAGACATGTTTTCGATTTAAGTTTTGTCATTTTTATGAAATGATGTCTAAATTATATTTTTGCATACATACTGGGTTGTTAGCTGCTAGTTTACTCTTTAGAGATTGCCTTTAAGTACATTCAGGGACGAATGTTCCCAAGGAAGAGATATTGTAATGACCACTAGTTTAGGAGCCTTGAGTGCAAAAAAGTTGGACAAAAAATGAGCTGAAGTCAAGTCTGAGAGGGCAACTTATGACCCATAAGTGTACATACAACCCGTAGGTTTGGTCCTTAAACATGAACTTCAGGAAAGGGAAAAAGTTTCCAAATGTGGGGTAACGAACGGACTAAGTGACAACCCATAGGATGCACGAAGGTTCATAGGTAGGGTCATGAGTGAGACTATTAGTCATGAAGTAAAGTTGGAGTTTGATGGGAAGTGATCTACATGTTACCAGATGACCTGTAAATTAAGGTACAACCCATAATAAGGTTTTATGATTTTGAGTCCAGCAAAGTCAATTTTAGGGATTTCAAAAAAGTTATCAGAAGAATGGGACTTACGACCCATAGTGTAACCTATGGCCCATAAATGGGGTTTCGTAGGTTGAATATGATAGTTTTAATGAGAGGTCCATCATTCCTATTCCTAAACTATGTCATTTTTTAGGGCAAAAAAGGGTCCTAAACTAGCCCTAAATCCCTAAGAACCTATTATTCTCTTCATTGTTTCAACTCTCAAATTCTCTAAGGCAAAAACCCTCAAGGAAAAAGGCAAGGCAAGAACTAAGGTTTCAAGGTTCTTTCTCAAAGGTTCCAAATTCATTCCTCCTGAGTCTTTTGTGGTATGAGAGTTGATTTATGGGTATCCTTGCACCCAAAAGTTCCCTTTTAAGTATTTTACCTTTTCTTTAAGTTCCTTATGATAAAATGCATGCTTATGATGATTTCATGATACTTTATGTTATTAAATGATGTTAATGAGGTCTTATCATATTTGATGGAGTATATCCATGCATTTAAGTTTTTGATGATGACCTAAATGATGGGTTTTGATGATGATGAAGTGTGGGTTGTTTTCACATGTTTCCAAAAGAGTATGTTTTCATGACATATGTGATTTATGATTGTTCCATTATAAACGCCAAGCCCACCTAGTTTTCAAGTAAAGCTTTGCATGATTTAAGATGATGATTAGAGCATGAAAAATAAGTTTTAAAGTTAAACATTTTCAAATATATAAGCATGTTGATAATTGTCCTAAAGATGTTTAAGAAAAGTCCCCAAGGTGAAAGGATAATACTCACTTGGTGGTTCCTTAGTTTGAGCTACTCTTATGACTTGCTACTTATGATTCTTCATTATGTTTTAAAGATTTCCGTGCGATAACTTAGCATTGAGTGGACAAAATATTGGGGTTCATTCTGTTAGTTAAAGCATGACCCATAGGGTTCCTCATACATGGGTACTCGGACAGACAGATGAGCGACAACATTCACCTTCTTTGCATTCTGCTTCATCAGTAGCTCCACATTGGTACTAATCCGTGCAAGTTCCAACATCACTTCTTCACTGACCTATGCTTGCACCGGAGTAGTAGTAACATCAAATGAGCTCCTTGTTATGGTTTTGTCCCTTGTGCCCCATGCATGATTAGTTTTGACCACCCTCTCTAGCCTCTCGGTGATCTCCTGGAATGTGTGATCTATGAATGATCCACCATGATGGTATCGACGATTGCTTGCCCATTCTCATCAAGGGTTCTATAGAAGATTTAAAGTAGGGCTTCATCTACGATCTTATGGTAGGAAACCCATCTCAGAAACTTTGAAAACTGCTCCCATGTAGTACCAATCGAATCACCAGGCAATTGCTCAAAGTTATTAATCTTTTGTTTCAACTTGAGCTTTTTGGAGATAGGGAGGTACCTCTCAAAAAATATCATCTGCAATTCAGCCTAACTGGTGATCGAACTCTGCGGGAGCTCAGCTAACTATGACACTGCATTTCCAGTAATAGATAATGAGAAGACACAAAGCCCAACGACATTCATGGATAGATTTTGATTCCCTATTACACTCTTTCAGACAAACACAATGTTGTGCTGGTGATTGTGTGGATCCTCTGACAGTAGGCCTGCGAACAATCTGCAATTTTGTAGCATCTGCAGTAACCCACTTGACACGATGAACTTAGTGTCATCTGAAAGTGTAGGTAACATTATCGCTCCTATGACATCCATAGCCATCGAGTTCAACCGATACTGATTCCAATCATTTACGGTGGTTTGAAGTCCCTCGGACTATGGAATGACTATGGGTGGGTTGTCTCCATTTGGATTCAGTGTAGCATTGGCTGCATTCTCAACATCATTACTAGATTGTTGGGCCATTCTTCATCAGTTTACACAATCTCTGGTCAAAATGAATCAAAGGAGTGCCTCGACTTCCCGTAGTTGACATGCACAATTCACCTGCACCCTATACCAAGATAAAAATAACAAAAAATGTAAAATTAAGGAAATAAAGAGTAATCTATCAAATTACAGTGCGCTAATCAAGTCTAGTCGTATTCCCCGACAACGGCGCCACTAAATGTTGCGATCATGGACGTTAACGCTCAACGCATACCCCTACTTGGAGGTTTGAAGCGGTCATAATCAAGTATTTAATCTAACATGTTCCCCATGACTCCCTAACTAAGTGTTCTTGGATACTTGCGACTTTTTTTGTTGTAGGTCCAGGATAATAAGTTATGTTCTCCTAAATACTTAATAGGGCATCTAGGCAAATTTCATCACATTACTTGATCGGTCTCTGTGATGTTGCTTTACTAACGCTTACTTTTATCCCAAACTTAAACTATTACACTAGTAGATTAATTAGTTTAGAGAAATCGATCAACCTCTATTAATTAACTTTTTTCCTATCTGTCACCTCTTGGATCGGACAAGTCATACTAGGCGAGTTCTAACGTTACCTTTTCGTTACAATTCAGTTAAATTGAAGAGATTAATTAATAAATCCTAATACTATCACAGAAATTGCTAGTGATCTAATTTTATCTTAGTTAGTACGTCATGGTTCCCACAACCCTAGTTGTGGATTTAGCCACACATGCTTGGGGTATGATTAGAAATCATGTAAGAAGAATACATAACTAAATTATGTACGCACAAGAATTGATGAACAAAAATCCAAAATCTCAATGAAACTGCAAACTTGAATTAATAAAATCACAAACTATTGTTCACAAACTCTCAATCTTGTTATTCTTTCTATAGAAGTACTGTATCTAATGTTCTATATTTGATAAAAACCTAACAAACCTATTTATAGTACTTAAAATACAAAGTTGAAATGAAATAGGATAATTGTGTCGGTGCTAGCTACGAGCACCTTTTACGGCTCTTGATGTAGTTTACAGCTCGTGAGTTGGGATCTCGTGGAATATAGTTGCACCTACTGGCATCTTTCACGAAACCTTCTTCACAGTTCGTGTAGGATTCCATGACTCATGAAGGGTTTCATCTAAGCCACTTGCAAAAACTCTTCAATTTATACTCTTCACTTCACGACTACACTCTGCGACTCATATGATGGTCTACAACTCGTGTTTTGTTCTCATAGAGTGTGAGTCACATTATACCCCTTCACTGGAACAAAACAAAACCCTCTATGACTCATGGAGTGACCCACGACCCGTAAAGGGTCTCATAAACTGCCAAAAATCCTGCAAATCTATACTTCAAGCCTAAAATCAAGCCAAAACTGAAATATTGCACAACAAACAAAAACAAACATCAAATCTACTAACATCACTTTGAGAACGCATAAAATTCTAAGTTTTAAGCATTAAAATTGTTGTATTTTAGCAGCACATCAACACCCTCAACTTAAAATTATTATTTGTCCTCAAGCAACAGACTGAATCTACTTAAGCAGCACAGAGACACATAGACATCAACCCAATGGCACAAACTTCATCAAAATCTCAATAGATACCCAAGTCTCGTCAAAACACAAATCAAATAGCTATCCTGTAAACCAATGCAGACTATAAAATTATAATAGTGCAACTATGACAAGCTATGCAACCATAAATAAGCAACATATCACTTAATTAGTCAAGTATCAACAGTGCAATACAAGTTCCCTCATAGAAAGAAGTCCCATCATACACTATGGGTGATATTTTTAATGCAAGTTCATTGGGACTATATCAGCACACTCACTCTCACAAAAGATATTCAATTACTGTGCCCAATACCATATGTTTGCCCCTATACTCTAGATTGTGACTTGTTGACTAGTCGAACTAGGATCACATTAGGACTTTCTAAGCTTGTAATGTAAGCACAGGGGACTTCAGAGTGATTGTATGGATATATAGTGACTGTGGCCCTCTTTGATACTGTATTTTTCACCACTTTTATCCTACCAGCCTATCATTTTTCTTTTCATCTCCTTTTTTCCCATTTTTTAACTACTTAAGGGTATTTTTCTCTTCTTTTTAGTGCTTTGCCCTTATGTATTTACATTGTTTTAAACTTTGGCAATTTTATCATTTTTCTTGCACCCTTTTTATTTTTTTCTCCTTTCTCTTGTATCCCTAAGCTCTTTTACCCTTTTTATGACTTCTCCTTATATCAGCCACCCTCAACTAAGGCTTAGGCCTAGGATGAGGTGCACAATATCTGTCCTCCGAACCTGGGCCACTTTTTAGGTAGTCACCCTCAACTTGGGCTTTTAGCCTGAGTTAAAGTACACAGTGTTCAAGGAAAGACCAGGGCCAAGTTTGGGGTCATCATTCAGTAAGGTCCATGATTATTAGGTATTTACAAAGAATAGGGTCAATGTTAGGCTCAAAAATAGGGATAATTAACATCTTTGGTTGGTTATATTTAAGCTAATTGGGCTAAATTAGAATAATGGTCTAAGATCCTTTCCTAACCAACTAGCCTAAAGTCTAAACCTGAGTAATAGGGCAAGTTTTGAATTGAAGCACAGTAAAGAATCATGCAAATACACTCACTCACTCATGACATTGTTTTACATGTTGACACAAACTACCAGATCATGTTTTTTATCATAGTTCACACACTTATCGGAACAAACACTATCAGACAACCTAATCATGCATGGTTACTATCAAACTAGCTAAACAAAAAAAATTGATGGGTATCATTTTTACATAAAATTTACTATGCCATGGATATCAATACTATGTACTACAAATACTACCTAAAACATCTTAAACATGTCGGTTCAACATAAAATAAAATTTGCAGGAAAAGAACAGAGGCAAGAAAATCCTTTGAAATAAAAAATTGGGGTAGTTATAGGCCAAATTTACTTAGACTTCACTGAGGCCGTATCACCACCCACACCCCATCAAAAACGATTATGCATTATCCTCAATACACGTGAACGAAATATAAAGAATTGGGTCAAAAGAAACATACTTGGGCGCTTAAGCGCCTCTCTCAGTCTTGGGTTGCCTCCCAAGTAGCGCCTGACTTATTGTCGTGGCAAAACTCAGCTCACTTGAGTACTCAGACTTCCTCAAGTGTCCATTCTTCCACTGTCTTGATTTCTTCTTCATTGCCAAGATACAACTTCACTCTTTGACCATTCACCTTGAATGTAGAGCCATCTTATTTCTCCAACGCAATAGCTCCATTACTGAATACTTGTGTTATTCTGAATGGTCCCATCCATCTGGATTAGAGCTTTTAAGAAAAAAACCTCAATCTAGAGTTGAAGAGCAATACCAGGTCTCAGGCTGCAAAATGGCGATTTATAATGCACCGGTCAGACTGCAGCTTCATGCGTTGCTTATACAGTGATGAACTCTCATATGCTTTTAGGAAAAATTCATCAAGCTCATTAAGTTGGTTCAGCCTCGCGGTGGTGACCTTCTTCCAATCCAGATTTAACATTTTGAGTGCTCATAGTTCTTTATGCTCAAGTTCCACTAGCAAATGACATATTTTCCCAAAGACTAATTGGTACGGCGATATACCGATATGTGTTTTGAATGTTGTCCGGTATGCCCATAATGCATCATCTAGCTTTTGTGACTAATTAGTCCGGTTTGCATTCACTATTTTGGACACGATTTTCTTGATCTCCTGATGATACCTCTATTTGCCCACTAGTCTGGGGATGGTAAGGGGTTGCTAATTTGTGCTTCACTTAATATTTCTCTAGTAGTGCTTTGAATAGCCGATTGTAGAAGTGTGATCCTCCATCACTAATAATGGCTCGAGGGGTACCAAAATTGGAGAAGATATTCTTTTTCAGGAATGTTGTGACACTTTTGCCTTCATTGTTAAGAAGTGCTACTTCTTCCACCCATTTTAACACGTAATCTACCGCAACCAGGATGTACATATTCCCATGTGAGCTTACAAACAGGCCCATGAAGTCTATCCCCCATACATCAAATAGTTTAATCACTAGTAAGGGGTTTAGAGGGAGCTCCTATTTGCGGGAAATGCTCCATTCTCTCTGGCACCTGTCACATGCCCTGGAATAGTCATGAGCATCATAGTAAATCATCAACCAATAGTAGTCGCATTGCAAGATTTTGTATGTTGTTCGAGCTCCACTATGATGCCCACCTACTAGTGATGAGTGGCATGCCTCTAGAATGCTCATCATCTCAACCTTTGGGACACAGTGGTGAATGATTCCATCCGCACATACACGGAACAAATATGGGTCATCCCAAAAAAAATTCTGCACATATGTCATGAACTTGCGGCACTGGTGAGTATTCATATCTGGTGGCACAATGTCACTAACCAAATAGTTTGAAAAGTCATCAAACCATGGTATCAAGTCATGTGATGCTGCTAGTACCCGTTCATCAGGAAAGGAGTCATCTATTTCAACTCCATCATCAAACTTTACCATACCCTCTTTTTCCAATCTAGAGAGATGGTCTGCCACCTGGTTTTTTGTTCCCTTTCGATCGATCACCTCAAAGTCAAATTCTTGGAGAAGGAGGATCCATCTAATTAATGTTGGTTTCACATACTTCTTTGACATTAGGTATCGCAATGCAGAGTGGTTTGTGTGAACAATGACCTTGGTACCCAAAAGATAAGATGTGAACTTATCAAAGACAAAGACTACTGAGTGAAACTCTTGTTCTGTGACTGTATAGTTCTTTTGTGCTGGATTCAGAGCCTTGTTGGTGTAGTATATTGGATGCAGGATCTTCTCACAATGCTGGCCCAACACCACACCCACTGCAATTCCACTGGCATCAGACATGATTTTGAATGGCTTAGACCAGTCTGGAGCAATGATAATAGGAGCCGATATCAACCTATCCTTCAGCCCTTCTTTGGAACACATGAGACTGGGCTCACCTATTCACTGTTAGCTATGGAGTATATCACACCAGCATCTAACCACTTGATAATTATTTTTGCATGACCTTTTGCATAGGTGGGTTGAGACGCCGTTGATGTTCAACACTCGACTTATACCCCTTTACCAGTTGAATTTTGTGAGTACATATTTTGGGTGGGTTACCAATGATGTCTACGATTGTCCAGCCAATAGCCTTCTTAAACTATTGCAAAACTACTACCAACGTGATGGGTTGTTAAGTCTGATGCCACTATAACTGGCAGTGTGTTGTCAGACCCAAAGAACGCATATTTCAAATAGGGTGGAAGGTCCTCCAACTCTAGCTCTGATGGTGATTCAATGGAAGGCTTGGTGGGTGGTGACTCCTGATTCTTTAAGTCCAGGTCTAATTTAGCTTTTCTCTAGGAGGGACCCTGAACATCCAGAGTCTGAACTATCTCAACATAGTCTGGGATACCATCGTTGTCATCAACACCCAACCTTTCTTCAATTGACACTTCTGGTTCGTCCTCATTATTTCTTTGGTTCAGATCAGTCTGACTCATCCTTGGCTATACCTAGTTCCTGGGATGACACAGACACAAAACAACGTAACATACAAGAGATAAAGAGTAATCTATCAAATTACAGTGCGCTAATCAAGTCTAGTTGTATTCCCCGATAAAAGCGCCGCAAAATATTGGACTCCAATGTTAACGCTCAACACACACCCCTACTTGGAGGTTTGAAGTGGTCATAATCAAGTATTTAACCTAACAAGGGTTAGGATCGTTTCCACGAGAAATATGATAGACTCCGGATTAGCACACTTTTGTAAAGTGAATTGATATACCCTAATATCTCCCAAAAACAGAAAAATAAATATAACGAGGGGGAGTTTGAAAGTAAAAATAAATTCTAAACTAAAATAGCAAGTGTTTGTAATCAAAAGAGAAACAAACTAGGGTTACGTGTTCCCTATGACTCCCTAACTAAGTGTTCTTGGATACTTGTGACTCTTGTCTGGTGTGTAGGTGCAGGACAGTAAGTTATGTTCTCCTAAATCCGTGATCAAGTATTTAGGTAAATTTCATCATATTACTTGATCCGTCTCTGTGATGTTGCTTTACTAACTGTTACTTTTATCCCAGAACAACCCTACTACATCTAGTAGATTGATTAGTTGAGAGAAATCGATCAACTTCTATTAATTAACTCTTTTCCTATTCATCACCTCCTGGATCAGGCAAGTGATACTAGGCGAGTTCTAACGTTGGTCATCCGTTAAAAATTAGTTAAAGTGAAGAGATTAATTAATGTATCCTAACACTATCCAAGAATTTGCAAGTTACCCAATTTTATCTTAGTTAGTTTGTCATGGTTCCCACAACCCTAGTTGTGGATTTAGCCACGCATGCTTGGAGTATAATAAAAAATTATGCAAGAAGAATACATAATTAAATTACTTACGCACAAGAATTGATGAACAAAAACCCAAATCTCAATGAAAATGCAAACTTGAATAAAATCGCAACTTAATGTTCACAAACTCTCAATCTTGTTATTCTCTCTGTAGTAGTACCGTATCTAATGTTATATATATAATAAAAAAAACCTAAAAACCTATTTATAATACTTAAAATACAAAGCTAAAATAAAATAGGATAACTGTGTCAGCGCCAGTTACAAGCAGCATTTATAGCTCGTGAGGTAGTTCACGGCTCATGGATCAGGGTCTCATGGAATGTAGTTGCATCTACTGGCACCTTTCACGAAATATTTTCCATGGGCCGTGTAGGATTCCATGATCCGGGAAGGGTTTCATCTAAGCTACTTTCAGCAACTCTTCAATTTCTACTCTTCACTTCACGACCACACGCTACGACTCATATTATGATCTACTACTCGTGGTGCTCTCTCATAGAGTGTGACTCACTTTTCACCCCTTCACTGAAACATCAAAGAAACCCTCTCTACGACTCGTGGAGTGACCCACGACCCATAGAGGGTCTCGTAAACTGCCAAAAATTCTGCAAATCTACACTTCAAGCCTAAAATCAAGCCAACACTGAAATCCTTCAAAACAAACAAAAACAAACATCAAATCTACTAACATTGCTTTGAGAACGCACAAAATCTCAAGTTTTAAGCATTAAAAGTGTTGTATTTTGGTTGCACATCAATATCTATGTTTCAAGAACTCAGTGAAATGAACATCTTGAGTATATCTTATTCTTAGGATGTCAATACAAAAAATAACCATTATTAAAACATGTCTCTAACACATAGCAACACAAACGGAAAGGAAAATGCCACCTTAATGTAATATCTAAGTTGTAAAGATGAAAAGAAACTACTTAAACTAATACTTTGGGACCAATTTTAAATACTAAGGGGTCGTTTGGTATGATGGATAAGGGAAGCTAATTCCAGGATAATTTTTTAGTAGTCTTTAATTCTTTGTTTTGTTGCACAGACTGGGATAACTTATTCCAGAATTAACAATTAGTCTTGGGATAAGTTATCCCTTCCAGGAGATGGAATAATAATCCCAAGATAACTTATCCTGGGAGTAAGTGAAATAACAAAAATGCCCCCTTAAACTCTCTTTTATACACCATTTTTACATTTATGAATATTAACATATTTTTTAAATAATATTCAGAACCTTGATTAATCGTTGTTTTTATATATTTTTTAATTAAAAATTATATTTTATAAATACAATTTTTATTTATGAATATATTATAAGTTAATTTATTTGTCTAATACTTATGTTT
>JBCEWC010016651.1:0-12986 GCA_038996855.1 Solanum aculeatissimum | reverse complement strand
CTCTTCTATGTAGAGGCATGTTTGGACAAATCTTACTCTTGTACGTTTGACTTGTATGTTGGATATTTGGCTATGTATTATGATGCTATTTTTCACTTGATTTATGATTATGTTCTCATGTTTTGGTAATGGTTTATGCTCCCATGTTATTAAAATGACTTGAATGTTAAGCATGATGTATGACTAGGTGCTATGTGCAAGCATGCTTGTCCCTTTCCCGTATTGTCCCCATAGCTTGAGTTCCAAGTCCCTAAATCCCTAGAACCTATGTGCTACATGATTTAGCTTCCGCGTTTCCGAACCGATGATGAGTGTAATGATGCTATGATGGCTTGATTGAGGGTCTTCAGGTCCTCTTTTTCCATGTCACATCTAGGCCCCCTATCTGGGTCGTGACAAATTGAGCCTAAAGAGTCTATAGAATTCGTAAATGTTTTTAACTTTATTTTTGTTTTCTTGAATGCTAGAGTCCGAGTAATGCATGATTGAGTCTTTATGAGTCAAGAATTGAACCTTAAAAGAATGTAACTAGAGAGTTGATGATTGATGTGATGAATTGAGTTGAAAAATATCCAATGAGACTAGATGAATAAGCTAACCTTAGGGTTGAGGTCTTATGAGCATATTGAGTCCTGGGAGGAGTATTGAGCACCAAATTAAGTAAGAATAAGTTCAACTCGAACTCAATAACTATGTGGCCAACGTAGGCGAGGATTGGACCATAAAAATAGATGTTTCCTTATTGTCCCAAAAAGAGGACATAACGTTATCCACTGATGGGATGTCCTCTACCTTGGCAAGGTATTGGATGGATATGGCAATAACATCATTTCGTTGTATCATCACTGGCTCATAGGTGATGGTTGTCGATTAGAGAAACTCCCAAAACAGGTCTTGTTAGTACTCTGAGCGGATGGGATGAGATGGTATATGAGTGATCATTGTCTAAACTATATTCTTACCTTAGACTTTTGACTTGATGATTGAGTTCCTTACTTCATGAGTTGAGCTATTTTGAGTTGATATTATTCTGACCTTACATGTTTCATTCTGCCATTTTACTTACTCGTACATTCCACGTACTGACGTCAATTTGGGTCTGCATCCTTTTATGATGCAGAGATAGGTACTAGCGGTCATCGACAGGCGCCCCATTGAGGACCTACTTGGATCCAGTTGATTAGTGAGTCCTCCCCTACTTTTCGAGGATGTCATGTTTCTTTCTAGCTTTAAGTTTAGACTTATTTTATTCTATTTCTAGGTAGTCATAGACCGGTCATTGGCACCGCATAGTTAGATGTTTAGAGGCTTCATAGACTAGACTGTTGAGTTATGATTGGATGTTATTATTGGCTAGTTTTTTTCGTACTAGTCTAACCTAGTTTGATGGACAGATTGTTTGGCCTTTGGCCCCTTTATTATCAGTTATCATTTTTTTTCTTTGAGTTTTCTTATTCATTGATTTCTTTCGCTATTAGAATGTGATTGAACGAATGTGATGAGGCCGAGTGGTTCGCTTGGGGGCTTGAAATCAACTCTGAGAGTCGGCCATGCCAAGGGTACCCTCCAAGGGAATGACATATTACTTCTCCTTGGAGGGGGTTTCAAACTTGAAACCTCTAATATGAAAGTCCCAAGCCCAAACCATGATAATTTTACTCACTTATTTGCTAATGTTTTGTAGTCTAGAAGGCTCAAATAGTTATTATAAGTGCCAAAGAGAGTTCAGATGAGCTAGAGTACGGAGAAAAAACATATTTCCGTTGTAGAAAAATATAGCAGAAGAAAAGTATAATCGAGAGACTTTTTGATATCCCAACATCGTTAATTGGGATCGGATGATTCAACTAAAGAAGAGGAAGCTAGAAAGGAGAAGGGATATTTTGGAAATAAGAACTTTGTTAAGGAAGACAACTCTATGATTTTTTGTTTTTTGGGTAGAATACAAATGCCTAATGTCACCCCTATTTATAGTTGTGTAGGGATAATTCTAGATATATCTACAAGAAATATCTAGGTAACTTTATCTACTAACTATCTAACAAAAATATAGATTTTTCTATAATTTACCACAAATATCTTTCTAAAATATCTAATGCTATTGATTGTCTAGATTTTCCCTAATTACAAGTATCAAAAATATTATTCTACAAAATTCTAGGGAATATAAACTGAAGATAAATTGAAAAATGAGTGGTTACCATTCTCATGATGATAAAAGTCTAGACCCAAAAGTCCAAAAGCTTCATAGACTTTCCAATTACGGACGAGTATGAAGACTCCATGCAATTTCAGACTTTTTAGAAATATTAAGGACTTAGTGCAAACTACAAAGGCGTTTACAAAATGAAAACGAACTCTGCCTCCACAATAGATTTTGTCTTGCTCTTTTTCGGCTACCCAACATTATATACTTTCCTTAAAAGATACTTCCCCTTTCATAATTACTAACATGCTTAATCAAGCAATGCAGAGTTAAGAAGAGAAGTAGATTTTGAGAAAAGGGTGATAAAATTTAATGAAGAAATATATCAACCTAGTGTAGAGAACTTAAAAATTAAATGTTTGTGTCAGCTTAATGTGTGATGCCAGCTAAATCTTCTTTGTGTACCACCTTGTTATCAAGCTTTTACATTTTCAATAAGATTTCATTTATTCTAGAACATTTGAATGCTTCAGGTAGCATTTACAACTTGGCAAGCAATGCAAGTACTTGCATAGCGAATAGCAGACCATGCTAGAAGAAGTTGATATTCAAGAAAGTTAGTCTAATTCAAAAGAAGGTAAACACTAAAACAAGAAGTAAAGGTACTCCCCTAAGTGCAAAATCTCATTGTGTAATATACAAAACTTCAATGCATACTATATCAAAGTCATAAATCTCAGGAAAATGAGATTTCAAGCACATAGTAGCAGATTCAAGCTCTTGATCTTCCAAGACATCATCCCTTCTTGTTTTCTCTTCTTTTCTGCTCCCAACAACATAGACCTCAGTTTCCTAGGAGACAACTATAACAAAACAAACAAAATGGCAAAGGAAATAAAGCTTAATTTCCTAAAATAAGAAATGGGGTTTACATATAAAGTGGTAGCTTTGTATAACTATGTGCAGATTCAATGGATCAAAAGTTGATTCCTTTTTCAACCAAAAGGAGAATAAAGTAGGAATTGAAGAAATCTATAGAATAGTAATGCAGATGAGTGTTTATCTAAATCATATATTCAGAGAAGCAAATCAACTACCAGATTACATTGCTAATACAACTATCAACTCATAGGTTAAATAACAGTATCACAGTTTCATGGATTTTCCTAGCAAAGGGAGGAAATTACCTAATATAGACAAGCAGCAGATACCTTCCATTTGAGTCAGAACAAGGAAAACTAACAGTAACCACAATGACTAGCATGCCTAGATACAAAGCAATGATATCAGAAGTACACAGCTGTAATATGTACAAAACAGAAAAAGGTAAATTTTGGAGCACAAATATTATGCAAGGACTAATCTATGGCAGCCAACAAAAAGTGTCACAATCACCAGCAAACGTTGAGGGTTCAAGAACCAAATCTGACTTGTTTTTCTCCCCTTGAGCTCCATCTACAAAAGTAATAAGTCTGATAAATTGCATGATAGGGTTCATAAGAGCAAGAAAGATAAAACTCACAAAGGTCATCAGAGCTTTCAGATCAATTCACCCTCTATGGTGTTCATCATGAACTCATTCACCTAGGAATCACACCTGAAAAAGTGGAGATATTAGATTGAAGGAAAAGAGAATGAAGGAAATGAGATCAGAAGGTGAAGAATCAAGTTATACCATACCTTTCAAAGCGGAGATGATTTCCAAGATGTAGAATGTTTATGAACCAGAGAAGCACAATGAAGAGCTTCACACTTGGAGGGTAGAAGAGCATCAACAAAGAGGAAGAAATAGAGGAAGAGGAAAGGATGCACAATTGGAAACCCTACCTATCGGGGCCTTTCTTTTATATACCAAGTTTTGGTCTATTTGGAGCGACTAGGCCCATTTCACTTAGGCTCGGTTGAAGCCCATTTGTACACTGAAGTAGTTTAAATTAAATAAAGGACCCTGAGTCCATATTTCATTTGAAAAAAAGAAAAAGAATAAAGTAGGAAAATCTCAATTATGATGAAAAGGTGAGTTGAAAAAATAAAACTTTTTTCTTTAACCCCAGATCTCAAACAGGATTGCTTATTGGATGATTAGTATCCTCTGCCTCAAACCTTGATGGTGTGCTCGAGTCATCAAAATAGTAAAAAGATCGGAGCTCTTATGGAGGGGGAAAACAAAAATAAAAAAACCCAGATCACAAAGCGAGTAAAGAATCAAATTATTAATTTATCGGCGTTTGCACTAATTCTGCAAAATTTTCAAGCTCAAATGAATCTTTTTTACCGGTAAATTTCTCTTGTCAATTATCTCATACTCTATAAAGGATGATTTTAGGTTTGTGGGTGTGCCTCTTTCTCTGAGTAAGACTGAAATTATAGTGAATAGGAGTGTTGTGTGATGAAGCTTTGAATGTACAAACAAGAAAAAAAATAAAAGAAGACTATGTTAAGAACCAACACACTTTCTACTCTCCATTTTTTTTACTTAAAATTATGATCAAAAAGAGAAAATTTTAAAGATCCTACTAAGATCTTTTTGTCTTATAGTGGTTGTAATAAATGTTTTTAGAACGAATTGTGTAAAAGAAAATATCCTATAATTAGTTGTGAGCATTTACTATTTGATTTGATATTTCTAAAGTTTGATTTCAATAATTTGATAAACGGTAATTGAAAGTAGTAAATACCAAATAAAAATGTTCTATTCGATAAATCAAACCTCGATATGATAATTTGATAACTATGTATAAAAGAAAAAAAGAAGATATATTTATAATTTGTCTGATGTTTGACATGTTAACTTTTAGAGAAATCATGTGTAGAGGAATATTATGAATATATCGTTATACATCAATCAAGAGATCTAAATCACTATTAATTCATTAGGGTGGATGGTTTGGTATGTCAAAGTTTTATTTGGATAATTAAAAGAAGATGATCAAATATTCAAAGTTTGGTCCAGTATAGTAGTCAAATTATAGTTCAATTGAAAGAAAATAATTTGGTTTGATGATTTGTGCTCATTTATAATTATAATATTTTGTTTGATTGTAACAATGAAAATCACCAAAATCTAGCTTCTTCTAATTACTAATAGGACAAACTCTTACATACTAATCTTCTATCCTAATTCATGTCCTTCAGATAGTCCTATTTAATATTATATTATGAATAAAACCTAACTTCTTTTATAATTGCCATATATATAGAATTGGTAATCAACAATTCAAATTCATGGGAGTATAAACGCAGCTAATGAGCAATACGTACAATAATGTTTGGCATTCATAATCTAAGATTCTCATCATATAGGAAAATACATTTTATTAATTGGTCGATGGTAAGTAAGATGGGACTTTAATGTTGAGATATCCGGATTCACGTGGAAAAGTCTCACATTAAGAGTAAATCATTATTTAACAAATATGTGAAAATGCTCACATTTTAATCGTTGGTCGTGAATATTTTTTTAATTTTATTTAAAAAATCAACTTTTAACCATAAAAAAATCAAATACATTTAGAAAGCATCCAAAACATTATTTTCACATTTCTCATTTTTATATATACACTAGATTTGTCATGGCCTCTGCTGAGCATGGGCCCAACATGCTTGATTTGAAAATGCAACTAAAGTAATGTCTTCGTGTTAACATGGACTTGGTGTCACGCCCCAGGAGGGTACCCTTGGAGTGGCCGACACTTGAAGAACCATTGTTGAGTCCCCAAGAGAACCATCTGGCCTTGTCGTCACATCATACTCAACAACAGAAGAATACTCAAGAAAGACTATCAATTTGAATAAATACTAAGTCTCGTTCAATAATAGTTTCCAACAAACAAGAGTTGAAAAATAAATAACAATTGACTATCTCTACTCAGTGTCTATGAAGCCTCTATCCTCACCTAGAAGGCGCCAAGACAAGTCTGGGGCCACCTAAAAAGAAATAATGATGATACTCAATAAAATAAATAAAAAGGCTCCTCAGAATAGCAAGGAGAGTTCACCAAGTTTGGAAATAAGAGTCTGCACTTCAATAATGCACTTGTTGAAGATCTCTATCACCTGTGCCTGCATCATTAACGATGCAAACCCAAATAGACTTCAATACATGGAATATACTTGTAACACCCCTAAACCTTATTCTTACATGCACCTACGTTTCAAGCCTCATTCTTATATCTAGTAAGGGGATTAGGGTCATAAGAGGCCTCTAGTACTTAGCCGAGCTGAAAACTTTCCTATCAATTAAGTTTCTCGCATTAGATTTTACAAGGGTAAACTTTAAATGATTATAACTTTCAGCACACAATGAATTAGGTAGCCTATGACTTACCAAATGAAAGCTCTTTGAATTATCTTTCCAACTCCACTAATTTCACCTCATTTAGAGTTTGTAGTGAAAAGTTATAACTATTTTACTTCAGACTACGAAAGTAGAGTGAAACTACAAACTGACTTACGACCTTGGTTTGAATGACGGCCCATCTTGTTAACTCGTGGAAAAACTTTTACAAGTCCATTTTTGAGTCCCAGATTTGACGGACCCTACTACAGGTCGTACATCATGCCCTGGGAGGTTACCCTTGGCATGGTTGGTACATGAAGAACCATTGTTGATTCCTCAAGAGAACCACCTAGTCTCATCATCACATCATACTCAACAACGGAAGAATACTCAAGAGAAAAACTATCATTTTAGATAAATAAAACATCTTATAATAATAGTTTTCAATAATCAAGTTTGAAAATAAAAATCAATCGACAATCCTATACTCAGTGCCTGTAAATCCTCTATTTGATAGTCTAGATGGTACCATATAGGTCATGACTACCCAATCAAAAGGAAAATAAAGTACTAACTAAAACTAGATGAAAATATAAATGAGTATCCTCCGAAGAAGGGGAGGACTCCCTAAATCAGTTGACTATAATATATCCTCAATGGTGTTCTTGTTGATGATCTCTAGTACCTGTCTCTGCATCACAAAATGAAGCAATCCAAATGGATATCAGTACGTGGAATATACAAGTATGTAAAATGGTTGAATGAAAAAGATATAGATAGAACAATAATCAACGCAGAAATACACAATCAGAATGTCAAGTGTCTATCTAAAACAAGAAATAAAGAGTAGACAATGACCCATCATAGATAATCCAATCAATTCAATCCCATCAGAGTATTATCGGTGTAGAACTTTTATAAGAGTTTCTCTTATCCGACAATAATTACTTATGAGCCAGTGATCATACAATAATTTCGTTGATGCTGCCACAACCATTCAATACCTTGTCGGGGTAAGAACAAATCAAATCCATGATGGATTCGGTCAACCAATCAAGTCCTATTGTTTCAGGACAATAAAATGGGGACATGTCCGACTTTAACGGACTCAACCCTCAAAATAGGAACCTGTTCAACTTTAACAAACTCAGTCCACTCCTACATTTGGCGACGTAGTTATTAAGTTCGAGTGGGACTTATGCTCACTCAATTTGGTGCTAGATACTCCTCCCAAGACTCCATGCTCATAAAATAATCAATTCCAATCAACAAATCAGTGAGCTTCTTAATGGACTCTTTCAGTTCATCAACTCTATCAAATCAATCTTTCAATAATTCGACCAATCAATCCATCAACCTTTCAAGAATGAATTAAATGAGACTTTCAACTTAGACCAATCTTTGGTGTTCAATTATGCAGACTCACAGAACCATCAAGTTCTATCAACCTATCATCATGCTCACATCACAATCACAGTCAACATTTTCAAATCAAGGCTCTAGACTCAATCCCTAGGTTCTTTCATGCAATTCTTTTATAAAACTTATCTAGGGTTTATGACATATTTGTATAAAAATATTCATTTAATAAAATAAGTTCATGATGATCATCAAGTATGTAAAGACACATATAATATATAGTTTACAAGAAAACCATTAACGAAAACATGCATAGAGACTCAACCCTTTAACAATATCTCTACTCGAACTCGAGTACAAGAAATCATCATGTGGGGCGTGTGGATGAACTCAAACTAATTCTATGAGTAGCCTTACATAACTGGGAATTTTGAAGAATAGTCAACTCTCAAAAAGTCTCCACTCTCGCATTAGGAACCCTTAGGGTACTAAAACAAGTCAAAAACATTGTGAGTTTTAACTAAAAGTGATGAGAAAAAACAGAATTATCCTTCAAGAAAACTACCGAAAGTGGACTATGAAACCCCTTCTATGGCCCGTGAAACAGGTTATGGGTCGTGGTCCTCTCTCGTGGAAAGTAGATCAAAATTTGAGTTTCTAGATCTCATTCTATGGATCAACAGATGACTCGTGAAACACGTTACATGTCATGGTTAACTCTCGTGGGAATCAAACCAAAATATAGGTTTCTAGATCTTATTCTACTGACATATAAATGGCCCGTGAAATATGTTACGGTTTGTGGTCCACTCTCGTGGAAATTAAACCAAAATATGGGTTTTTGGATCTCATTCTATGACTTGTCAGATGGGTTGTGGAATAGCTTAGGGGTCTGTTCCCTCTGGTGGACTCCCTTCTATACTTCACCAAATATTTTCAACTCTGGAACACCTCATACGACTTGGTCCATGGGCTTTACTCCAGACCACAACTCGTAAATTCTCTCATAGAACCAGGTCTGAGGACCTGTTTCACTTTCAAAATATCTAAGGTTTTACATCACAGATGCTTCTATGGATCATGATATGGGCTCATGGAATGGATCTAGAGACCCCAAAATTTGTCTAAAAGTTTTTGGATGGGTTTCTACAGATTGTAGAAGTTTCTACCGGCCATAGATTGACCTTTGCACAACTTTGACAACATTTTAAGAAGGGGTATTTTGGTCTTTTCCTACCCTTTCAAAGCCTTGACTTGTTGTTTTTGCACCTAAATAAGTCCCAAAACATTTTTATTCAACCTTTTTACACTAAACCACATTCTCAAACTTAAAGCAAGGTTTCAAGGGGAAAAACTAGGGTTTCAAGAGAATTTTATGAGTTCTTCAAGTTTTTCAAAGACTAAAAGTTTTTACGTATGTAAGGTTAACTCGAACATGGATTATGTTCTTCCATGTGGCCCATAACCCGCATTGATTGAATTGTGAGTAAATTGAGTCTTCTATGAATATTTCTTGAAAACTTTACTTAAACCATAATGTATTTCTATACAATCTTGCATGAATGATAGTTTTTATGAATTAAACACTTGAAACAGATGATTTTATTTTTCTACATGAACCCTAGAATGAATTCTTGTTATTTTCATATATTGCACTTACATTGGGTATATATGAGTATGATTTGAGCCTGAAGAGTACAAAATTCATAAATGTTTTAAATCTACTTTTGTACCTGAATATTATGAGTTAGAATGATGGATGATAGAGAGTCTTTATAAGTCAAGAACTAAATCCTAAGATAATGTTCCTAACCAAAGAGTTGATAGTTGATGTGATGAATTGAGTTGACAAATATCCAATGAGACTAATTGAATGGGTTAACCATTGGATAAATGTCTTATGAGCATGTTGAGTCTTGGGAGGAGTATTGAGCATAGAATTGAGTAAGAGTAAGTCCAATTGGAACTCAATAACTACATAGACAATGTAGGAGAGGATTGAACCATAAAATCAAATATTTCTCGATTGTCCAAAAATGAGGACTAATGTTATTGATTGTAGATCCACTGATGGAATATTCTTTACCCTGGCAAGGTATTGGATGGATGTGGTAATGACATTGCTTTGTTGTATCATCACCGGATTATAGGTGATGGTTGTTGGTTAGAGAAACTCCCATATAGGTCTTGATAATACTCTGAGTGGATTGGATTAGATGGCATATGAGTGGTCATTGTCTAAACTGTATTCTTACTTTAGATTCTTGACATGCTGATTGAGTTCCTACTTTCTTGATTTGAGTTACTTAAGTTGATATTATTCTACCTTTACATGTTTCATTTTGCCATTTTACATACTCGTACATTCCACGTACTGGTGTCCATTAGAGCCTACATCTTTTCATGATGCAAAGATAGGTACTAGTGGTCGATGATTCCCCATTAAGGACCCATTTGCATTCGGCTAATTGGTGAGTCCTCCCCTGCTTTCGGAGGATATCATGTTTCTCTTCTAGCTTTGAGTTTAGCCTTTTTATTTTATTTTGAGATATCCATGGACCTGTCATTGGCACCATTTGGTCAGATGATTTAGAGGCTTCATAGACTAGATTGTCAAGTTGTGATTGGATTATATTTTTTACTAGTTCCTTTCATCCTAGTCTTACTCAGTTGATTGATAGATGGTTTGGCCTTTGGCCTTGGATTATCGATTTTATTAATACTTTCCATTAAGTATTCTTGATTGTTGATGTCTTTCGCTGTTAGATTACGATTGAACTAATGTGATGAGGACAAGAGGTTCACTTGGGGGCTAGCAATAGTCTCTGAGTGTTATCCACGCCAAGGGTACCCCCTCAGGGTGTGACAATACTAGTATGTAAAATGGCTAAAGAAACAAGTAAGGCTCAAATACTAATCAACAAAATTAGCTCAACAATCAACTCCATAATTTGAAACTTAACTCAATAAACATGCAATTTAAGAATAAAATCATGCTTTGGAAATAAACTCAGTGTTATGCAACTCGTTTTAAAATATTTCACGTTCCATCATGCGTTTCTTAGAGTTTCTCTTAATCGATAACACTCTCATTATCTTTAGTTTGGTAATGTACAACAAGGGCGACGTCATTGCCACGCCCTCCCAATACTTGTTAAGATAAGGGATGATCAAACCTCTCTTGGATCCACAATCAATGTCTATCTTTTTAGGATAAGAGTCACCCAAATTAACGGCACAACTACCCTATGCTAGCAACATGGTTTACGGGTTAGACTCGTTATCTGCTCGTGCCCATATAGATGCTCATCAATACTCCTCCCAAGACTAAAATATGGTCATATCAATTAAATTTTCACGTCAATTCCATAATCTCCATTTAACCACTCAACAAATCGACCAATCAAAACCATCAATTATGCAGGCTTATCACGACTCACCAATCATTCAAGACTCTAACTCAAACGATCATTTAGACTCCAATCAAGCATTCTCATCACATGATAACATGTATCTTGCTCATTATATACATATAAAGACAAATATGCTCATCATGCTCCAATCATGCTCAATTTAATCAATGCAACAAGGTTACATAGGATGATGCAATTTAGGGTTCATAAATTAATGCTCCAACTTCATGTAATCAGCATGTAACTCATCAATTCAATCATAATTATACATGAAAACTCAATAATAAATGAAATTAACTCAAAGATTAAGATTATAGGATTTTTTACTCAATCTCTATACCTCAATTCGATCATGTACGAAAGGGTGTATGGATGGACTTAATACTATGCTATGGGTAACCTTACATACCTTGGAATTGAAGAACAATCACAACTCAAAGGACCACATTCAAATACTTGGAAACCCTAAATTGTCTCCTCCAATCTTTGCTCTCAGAAAGTTTAAACGTTGAATGAGAGGAAAATACCCTTAGGGTTCTGATAAAGATGCTTAATAACTCCTAAAACATCATGAGTTTAATAAAAAGGAATGAAAAAAGATAAAATTATCCTCCAAGAAAATTGTTGAAAGTGGACCACGAAACCCTGTCTATGGTCTGTGGAACTGGCTATAGGTCGTGATCCTCTCTCGTGGAAAGCAAACCAAAATTTTAGGTTTCTGGATCTCATTCTACGGACCTCCATTTATGGTCAGTGGAACAAGTTACGGTCATAGTTCTCTCTCGTGGAAATAATACCAAAATTTTGGGTTTCAAAATCTCATTCTATGGAACTCTATTTATGATCCGTGGAACAGGTTACGGGTCATGGTTTCGTGAACCCTCTTCTATGCTTGGCCAAAATTTTTAACTCTGGAACACCTTTTATGACCAGGCACACAGGCCATAAAACAAACCACGACTCATAATTCCTCTCATCCTGCTCATAATCAGAGACCCATTATTTCAACTCCAACTACGATCACCAATGACGACCCATCATCCAAACTATGATCCATAAAATACCTCTCATAGCACCAAGTTTGAGGTCCTATTTTACCTCTGGAAATTTCGGGGTGTTACGCATGGTATTTTAAATACAAGAGTGAAGGAAATAAGTTTATATATCTTTGAATAATATTGATCCAGTTGTTTCACTCTTACATGGATCAAGATAAATAAACATATATAAAAATGAGAATGGCAAAATATATATCAATTTATAATAAATTCAGTTCATTCTTTTTTCTTTTTCTTTCCTGTATTTTCTTCTCTGGCTCTTCCATTTCAACTTTTTTTTCTTTCTCTCTCTTTCTTTTCTTCTAGTTATTTTTAATACATATTTCTCTCATCTCAATTTATATGATATAGTTTAAAATTTGAGAGTCAGACTTCACATTGCAATGTTTATGAAGTTGGAGATGTGTAACAACCGGAACATTTTCGAAATCTACTTATGGTTGGCATTATATGATGTACTACAATACATGGTTGAGTTTTGGTAGCAACGGATTGAGTTTAAGTGGCCGAATGCAAATTGGGCTAGAAAGTGTCCTAGAGGGACAGTTTGGACAGTCAACTTCAAATAGTCATAACTTTTGATGTGGGATGAACCATGTGAGCTACAACTTTATATTAAATGAAAGCTCCTTGAGTTAGCTTCGCAACGCAACCGGTTTCACTCAATTCGGAGCTCGGATGAGCAAGTTATGATCCTTTTCGTGAGACTGCTCGAAACTGGAAATTTGCCT
>JBCEWC010016650.1:0-12986 GCA_038996855.1 Solanum aculeatissimum | reverse complement strand
GAGAAAGAATTCTTCTTTTCCTCTACTTCTGCTTTTATTGTTCCGCCTATAGTTAATTTAGATTCAGTTTTATAACAGATTGAACTTTTTGCCCTTTATTAAAAATTTCTTATTGAGATAAAATCGTCTTTTCACCATTTTTCTTTAAATTATTATTTAATTATATTTATAATATTGACTTTTAAAATACATAGAAAGAAGTGATAAAATAAGGACTTCTAGTCATGGAAAGACTCATAAATCTTCTTTATTTGATAGACTTTTACTTCTTCCTTATTTGAATTAAAAAAATACCGTAAAGTTGCTAAGGAAAATTCTAATTTACCATGGGTTCTAATTAGTGATAGAATCTCTATATATAATACGTTTATAAATAAATAATTTATCAAAATTAGTGAATTATTTATCCTTTTTAAGTTCATAATTAAATTTAATTTTTCTTAGTAATGTTTGTTATCAAACGAGGTATACGCTTTGATCACGCGCAAATCGCGTACAACATCACTAATATGAATTAAATGACTTTATTGATTAAATAAGATAGAAATATAATTAATTCTTTAATCAGAAAACGAGAAAAAAATGAAAAAGATAAAAAAAAAAATCATAAAAAAGATAAATATTAACGCTGACCATAGAAAGGTGTCATATCCGTTTTTCTGCATCTAGCTTTAGTATTATATATTTTCTTTGTCCCAGTTTAGTTATCAGGTATACTAAAAATAATTGTTCCAATTTAGTTATCAGGTAGACTAAAAATAATTGTCCCAAATTAGTTGTAAATTTAAACAATCAAGAAACAATTTGTTACTTTTTTCCAACTCTACCTTAATAATTAAGTCATTATTAAATGTGAAAATCTTTATTACTACAATTTTAAAAAATTATCAACCATTTTAATAAGATTATATTAGTCAGATTGCACCTCTTATTAATTTTTTTTAAAAAAATTGTGTCAAATTTTATCCTAAGAACTAAAAAGAGACGAAGGAAGTATAAATTTGTGGAGCATGAGAAAGAAATGCCCACCACATCAATTTTACACGCTATAAAACAATTAATTTTAAAAGGTGAAATTACACTAAGAGACACTAAACTTAAAAAATTACAAAAAAAAACAGCCCTCGTTGTATAGACATGTATAGTTAGTGTATATTTGTGTATCATAATGTATATTTTGTGTATAACCCATGTATAAGTAATATACATTGTATAGAAGTGTATACTTTCTATAACTTTTGACAACCAATATTGTATAGTCATGTATAGTTTCGGTGATTTTGGGCTATTCTTTATGTAAATAAAACATGAGCTACTTTTTTGTAAACATTTTACTTTTTTTATATATATATATATAATTTCCCCATTTTAAAATCCATTAGAAACTCTAATTTAAGATGATACAATTTGAAGAGTGAATTATATAATTACTATTTCCAAATTTTGCTGGTGCAAATTAAATATTATTTCCTCCGTTTTATTTAGTTGTCATACTTTTTATTTTTAGAGTTAAATTGTATAGACATTGACAAATATTATAAGATATATTTTTTGATCATATTGATATGAAAAAAGTTACAATCAATAATTTTTTTATAGTTTTTAAATATCTAAAATTTTATTTTTAAAAATTAGTCAAATTAATTTTTAAAAAACGCAATATGACAACTAAAATGTGACTGAGAAAGCATACTACAAATTACGAATTTATTATAGGAGTGATTACATTTAAATACTAGTCTATAAATCGTAGATGCACGCATTAGGAAAAACTGTTGTTGGTATACGTACAAGTAATGTGATGTGGTTCTTAAAATTGTGTCACGCTTGCACTTAATTAGATCATGCCGATGCTACAAAATGTTAACTATAAGTCAGAAACTTGATTGGCAGATTTTTAACTACTATAGAAAGTAGTTTTCAAGGTTTAAGGTTTGGAAATTAACACCTTGTTTGGATAATTGTTTTCCGTATTGTATCTTTTTATAGTTTAAATATCATGTTTATTTTGATTGTTATTAAATTTTAGTATATCATGTCGTTTAAATTTATTGTTAAATAATGACGAAAATTCTACTTTGTGTAATGATCAATTTGGTGTGAATGTGTCATTACCTTAATATTTTCTTTTCATTTTGTCTTTACTTATTATTTAATAATTTTATTTTATCCTTTACCCAATCTTTTCATAGTGTCTCTATCCCCGTACCTTACTTTTCTTATTGATTTATCATTCAAACTTTTTATGTTTGTAAAAGACAAGACATGGAGAATAACTTGTTTATTACTCAAAGAGAACAATGATACAAATACATGGAGAGGTAAGTTAACTATGGTAACTAAATATTCAAATCCCTAATAATCATCTACATTATCTATCAAATCCCTAACAATCAACTATATTATCTATATACATTATTATACAGATTTTACAACACTCCCCCTCAAGTTGGAGCATAGATATTGATCATGCATAGCTTGTTACAAAGATAATCAACTCGAGCTCCATGCTATTTGTAAACAAATCAACTAGTTGTTCTCCTATCTTCACGTAGTCGGTGCAAATTAAGTTTTGCTGAATCTTCTGACGAATAAAATGACAATCAACCTCAATATGTTTAGTTCTTTCATGATACACTGGATTTGAGGCAATATGAAGAGTAGCTTGATTATCACACCAAAGTTTAGCTGGGGTATGATGCTTCATCCCAATTTCAGATAAAAAATGATGTATCCACATAATCTCGCATGTAGACTGTGACATAGCTCTGTATTCAGATTCTACACTGGACCGAGATACAACACCTTGCTTCTTACTCCTCCATGATATTAGGTTTCCTCCAACAAAAACACAATAGTCTGTAGTAGATCTTCTATCAATTTTGGATCCAGCTCAATCAACATTTGCAAAACACTCCACACAAGTATGACCATGATTTCTACAAAATATGTCAAGTCTAGGATCTCCTTTCAAGTAATATAGAATCTGTTTCAAAGCTTCCTAATGTTTGACCGTAGGTGCAGACATGAATTGGCTAACAACACTTACCGCTAAAATAATATCCCGACGAGTCATAATAAAGTAGTTAACTTCCCAACAAACCTTCTATATGTCTTTGGATCATCAAAAGGATCACCATCATCTTTCATAAGATGCACATTGGGAACCATTGAAAAACTATAGGGTTTGACTGTCAACTTTTCGGTATTTGCAAGCAGGTCAAGAATATACTTTCTCTGAGACAAAAAAATTTCCTTCTTGCTTTTATTTACTTCTACTCCCAAAACGTATTTCAATAGGCCCAAGTCCTTTGTATGAAATCAAGTATGCAGAAAAGATTTGAGGGAAGATATCCCCACATGATCACTTCCTGTGATGATAACATACACAACAAAGAGGATAATGCTAGATGTTGATCGTAAGTAAAAGACTGAGTGATCACATTTGCTCATTTTCATCCTAAAATCTTGAACAACCTCACTAAATTTGTCAAAACAAGCTCGAGGACTTTGTTTCAATCCATACAAAGACTTCTTCAAATGACGCACTTTTTCATACTCCCCCCGAACAAATAAAACTAGGTGGTTGCTCCATATACACTTCTGCTTGAAGATCACTATGAAGAAATGCATTCTTAATATCTACTGATGTAAAGGCCAATTCATGGAAGCAACTAAACAAATGAACAAGCGAACAAAAGTGAGTTTGACAATAAAAAAAAGGTGTCTGAATAGTCCACCTCATAAGTTTGAGCATACTCTTTAGCTACAAGTCTTGCCATAAGTCTTGTCACTGAATCATCTGAATTGACTTTAACTGTGAACACCCACTTACATCCTATTGGTTTCTTTTCATTGGGTAAATCCACCAAATCCCAATTCTATCCCTTATTTCAGCCTTATACAACATATCACAATACACCACTTCACACCTGCACTAAGAAAAGTTTCAACACAATGCAATATACAAATCAAATAAATATATATTTATCACATAGCATCATATCTCAAAATGTCCAATTGATACTCAAAGTCAAATGGTGATATAGATATCCAATATCATAAACTATTTTTGGATGATTCACAACTCTCACGCAATACATATAATGATAATATCAAAGAAGGAATGATATGAGATAGAGTGAATATCATGAGATGTAAATAATATGATGCAATGTCAAATAATTGTGTTGCATGTCTATCCTACATACACATCCGTTTATCATATCTATGTTAGAACGAAACCCATGGGGCCACACAAGTACCATGTTTCCATGAACATTGTCAGCAATGACCTCGGCCAATGCTCACCTAACCAGAAATGATCTCGGTCACAATATCAGTCGGCATATTACCTCGACTCACCAGTAGTAACCTCGGCTAATCATTGATCGATAAAGACCTCAGCCACCAATCTGCATGTTACCTTACTCATATCTCGGTCGTAGTCATCACATATATCAATGTACAAGTAATAGTGAATGTAATCATTACAATTTCAATATTATCACGTTCTCAATGTCACCATATTCTCAGTATCATAAATAGAATCTCAATATCAATACCATCTCAATATCAATAACTCATAATTCACAAGATCACATGCATCATGAATCCACAATTAATTCACAAGTTGAGATTTCATAACATGAACGATTTCCCCAAATCTAAAATCCTATTATCAATCCTAAATCAAATAATTCTATCCCAATTCATGTCTCAAATCATCCAAATTCATACACATAGGAGCATACAAGGTTCAATCATATTTAATAAAAGGTTAGAAGTTCACTTGCCTTAGTAGAAGTCTCAAATAAAAAATCTTTCCCTTTCAACGATACTCCGAATCACCAAAATCTAGTCAAATATAGTATCACAATCACATAACGAATCTAATTACATCAAAATCAATCAATTCGAGAAAAAAAGATAAAATGGTCATAAATTTCATGGTGGAAAAGTGCTCGAAATTTAAAAATTAATACATTTAAATGTTCCTCAAGTAATAAGGATTTCAACAGTAAAAATCATTTCGAAAATGGAATTAAAATGAGCTCAAAATCATCAATTTACTATTAGAAATCAAAGTCTGAAAACCCAAAAATTCTCCAATTAAAAACCTCAATTTCTAAGCTAAAACCATAATTTAATCAACAGAAATTAAAGAAATAGGTTAGAAAATAGTTACCCAATAGATTAGCCTTGAAAAACCTTGAAGAATCTCTCAAAGACGAAACTTGGAATTAGGGGTGGGCGTTCGGTTCTTCGGTTCGGTTTTGAAAAAGTGTGAACCATGAAAAAGTGTGAACCATACTCCGCACAAACTAGATCGGTTCGGTTCAATTTTTTCAACTATGGTTCGGTTTATTTCGGTGTTTTTAAAACGATTTTTTGGTGCTAACTAAAAATAAAATAAAAAGTTAAAAACGTGTCTGTCTCTTCCTCGGTGCCGCCTCCAGTGAGCAGAGACCTCAGACCAACGAGTAGTCGAGCACTGAGCAGGCGACCAGCGGCAGCGGAGCAGCGACCGCTGACCGGTGATGAAAGACGAGCGGCTACCGGCTAGACGCCTAGACGGAAAGTGGAAACTGGAAACAAAAGAATGAACGATGAAAGTACGAAAGAATTTGAACGATGAAATTGAAAGTGAAAACTGAAAATAAAGAATAGGGTTTGGGCTAAAAATAATAAAATATTAGGATAATTGATTATTTGGGTTGGACTTGGGTAGTTGAGTTAAAAAGTAAAAACTTAAAATTTTTAAAAAATAATTTAGAAGTATATATTAATAATTTAATATAATAAAACTTTGATTTTTCGATGCACCGCGGTTTCGGGATCCTTACACCGAGAACCGAAAAACCAAAAAAAAAAAAAGAAAAAAGAAATCGAACCGAAAAACCAAAAAACGGACACAGAAAAACCAAATTAGTTCGGTTCGGTTTTCCGATTTTTTAGTTTTTTTGCCCACCCCTACTTGGAATATTAAAAATGAAGAAAAAAATCAAAATCCATCTTTTAAAAAATAGTTCACTATTTCAGGTCTATTTAATGCTCCGTAAACATGGAGCATTGATCATAAGTACTCCGTGAACGCGAATCTCACGCCCGGCGAACATGGAGGTCAAGGAGTAATACACTCTACGAACATGGAGGGGACCCCGCGAACGCAACATAAGCTCGATTGCACAAGAAATCAATTCACACCAGTTAAAACACATACAAGATATCACAAAAAGGACCCTCAGAATTCGATTGAAGCTCGTGAACACAAACTAGACATGAAACCCTACTAGAAATGATATTCTGGACTCAATTGAACTATCAAAATTCAAATTTGGGACCTCTTTGACGCAAAATCCGATAAAACTCAAAGACACTAGTTAAAACTTAAAATACCCAAACTATCTTCAGAAGCTCTAAAAATTACAACGAGACCATTTCTAGCATTAGTTTCACCATCTGAAACCATTGAAATTTTCTGAATTTTGATTCGAATTTCTGAACTCTGAATGTTGACCAAAGTCAAACTATGATTCAAAATCAATTGAAAATGCAACTTTGTGTCTAAAATCTCTGTTTTAACTCCAAATTTAGTTTTGTAAGTTCTTCTAGACTAGATTCTGCATTCTGGAGCTGGTGAAATCGACAGAATTGAATTTCAACACTCAAAACTCAAGATGGCTACAAAACTCAAAATTCTCAACTTTAAGCTTTTAAAAACTCTTTCTTTAGCAAAACTTCAACTTTTCACAAAATTTTTAAAATTTGACTTTTAGACTCAACCACAATTAATTCAAGATAACTTTCGAGATTAAACAAATGATAATTTTATCAAGAATATAAAAAATAACCTCCGAGGTCATTACAACTTCATAGTATCTCAATGTTCTCTTACCAAATTAGAAAGAAAATGGCTTACAATGCCAATGGAATTAGCAATATTTGATCTTGTACAGACTATGACATACTTTAAACTAACAACAACTGAAGAATAAGGAACTTTCTCCATATCTTCCTTCTTGTCGTCATTGAAAGGACACTGATTTATGCTCAATTTGAAGTGCAAAGCAAAAGATGTACTGACAACCTTAGTCTTATTCATGTTGAACCTTTGAAGTACATTTTCAATGTACGTTTCTTGTAATAACCATAAATTATTGGCCTTTCTATCACGAATAATCTGCATGCCAACAATCTTTCTTGCTGATTCTAAGTCTTTCATAGAAAAAAACTTACAACTCTTGCTTTAACTTTTGAATTCTGTAAGCATTTGATCGCCAACAAGCATGTCATCAACATAAAGTAACACAATAATAAAGTCACCATCTCAAAGAATTTTTATACAAAAACACAATGATCTGAAGTTGTTTTCTTGAAGTCCTGCTGACTCATAAAGAAATCAAACTTCCTATACCACTGCTTGGAAGCTTTTTTCAAATCATACAAGATATTCTTCAATTTGCATACATAATTCTCTTTTTTTACTTCAAAATATTTTGGTTGCTCCATAAATTTCTTCATCTAAGTCACCATGGAGAAAGATGATTTTAACATCTACTTGTTCAACCTCTAAATCTAGACTTGCAGCTAAGCCTAGAACCACATGAATGGACGATATGTCCATATTTGGAGAAAATAACTCATCAAAATCAATGCTCTTTTATGATAAAAATCCTTCACAACTAATCTATTCTTGTACTATGAGATCGAGTTACAATCTTTTTGTTTCATTTGAAAAATTCATCTATTTTTCAAGTTTTTCTATTTTTAGAAAGTTTAACCAAATTAAACATATAACTATCATACAAAGATTTAATCTCATCTTCCATAACATCAAATCACTTTTTTTCTTCACTCTCCATAGCCTAATCAAGACTCTCAAGTTCTCTTCCATCAGTAAAGAGTACATACTCATTGAGAGAATAACGAGATGAAAGTATTCATTATTTAGTAGATCATCTGAAAGAATTCTCTGAAGCATCAATAACTGATTGCTGATCAACCACATCAACTTGCACTGGATTATCAACAATATCATGTTGGCCATTTTGAATCTTATCATCATATCCATTATCAACTTGATTTTTATCATCATGAAGATTTTGTTCAGGAGCAATAGTCAAAGGAACTGAATCAATTTCAACTAGACTCTCACTACTCTAAGAATTAACTTTCTTAACTTTGTCAAAATCTTCAATTGTTTGATCTTCAAAGAACACAAAATCATGATTTCTAACAAGTTATTCTCAATTGGATCATATAAATAGTAGTCAAATTCATCTTGACAGTAATCAATAAAAATATATTATTTAATTTTAACATCTAATTTTAACCTCTCATCTTCAAGAACATACACAAAATCTTTACACTCAAAGACTCTACGATGATCATAGAAACATTCTTACTAGATCAAGCTACATCAGGGACATCACCATACAAAGAAATAGTTAGAGATAAATTGATAATATAAGCAACAGTATTAAGTGCTTCTACCCCAAAAAATATGACAGCATAGCATCTGAAAGTAGACATCTGACCTTCTCAACTAGAGCTTTATTCATCCTTTTTGCTAAACCTTTTAACTGGAGAGTCTTTGGAGGATTTTGCTGGTGTTGAATACTCTGCTCTTTGTAATACCTAGAAAAATTATCAATGTACTCACCACCATTATTTGAGTAGATGCATTTTAATTTCTTCCCTATCTGTTTCTCAATCAAGACCTGAAATGTTTTTAACATACAAGTGCTTGAATCTTGAATTTCAAAAGAAATACCTAGAGTTTGTGAGAATGATCATCAATAAAAGTCACAATGTAAAGTGCATCATCATGAGACCTTACTTTAAAAGAATCACACAAATTAGCATGTACCAACTCTAACAGGTTAACCTTTCTTGAAAATTGATGACTCTAAAGAGAAACATTTTTCTATTTACCGACTAAGAGGTGAACACACTTCTTCAACTTTGCTTGTCTCGTTTCAAAAAGAAAATTTTTCTTAGAAAAACTATGAGTCGCCTTCCCACTCATATGACTCAACTTTCTATGTCATAACTCTGATAAAGTATCATTCTCCATCAAGTTTACTGAGCCTCTAGAAGTGAAGTCCTAAAATACATACAAGTTGGATAACTTGTCACCTCGAGACACAGTCATTGAGCCTCTAGTAAAATTCCATTGGTCATCACCAAGGGTGTTAACATAACTCTCATCATCAAAGTTTCCTAAAGAAATCAAGTTCAGACGAATATTTAGAGTATGCTTGACATTATTGAGAGTTAATTTCGAACCATTTTTACTTATCAAACAAAAAATACCAATGTCAAGTAGTTCAGCTTCATCTTTATTGTTTATTATCAACATTTTAAAATTGTTGAAATATAAGAAGAAATTATGTCTTCTTTGGTGTAACATAAAAAGTAGCACTAGAATTCACAAATCAGCTAGACTCATCACAAATAATATTAGTGACATTCTCACCATAAGCAACAAGAAGATTACCATTAGAAACAATAACAACAACTTGATTTTCATTATTACTTTCTTTTGTTGTCTCGTATCTCTTTTATACCTATAGCAATATTTCTTGATATGTTCATTCTTGTGAAATAATCATTTGTTACATTCTTGTATTTAGATTTTGATTTGCCTCTATTTTTATCTCTGTTATTCTGACCTCTGAACTTGTTTCTCCCCTTGTCTTCAGTAACAAAAATATCAGAGTGTGAAGATGAAGAAGATGAATCTTGAAATCTTCTTCTCATCTCTTCATTTAAGACACCACTCTTAGCATATTTCATAGTCATAACACCACTGGAGAAGAATTAGTCAAAGCAACTTAAAAGTCTTTCAAAAATCTAACAGAGTATTAAGAAGTTAAAGTCCTTAAATTTCTTCATCAAATTTTATGCCTATTTCGGCAACTGGTCAAGGACACCTTAAAAATTATTTATATGATCATAAACAATATTGTTCTCTTTATACCTGATATTCATCAATTGGTTAAGTATGAATAACTTGTTATTGCCACTTTTCAAACCATAAAGTGTCTTGAGCTTGTTCCATAAACTTCTAGTCAGTATCTTATTCACAATATGATTTCTAACATTATATTTAACTCATCGTCTGATATAGACGCAAACTTGTAAGTGCTCAAATTCTCTCTCCTCGTTTATCATGGACTGAGGTTTATTAGACACAAATATAGGCAAATATATTTTCTTGATGAATAAAAGATCATTCATCATGCCTTTTCAAGTATTACTATCATTCAAACACACTATTTTGCTCATATTTGCATCTATCATTCAAATCGACAATCAATAACAATGAACTCTTTGATACCGTGTTGGAAAAAAGGCAAGGACACTATCATAATACAAGACAAGATAGCAGCAAAAGAATACATACATCTAATTTTTTTTCCTTTCAATTTGAAGCAAGAAAAAATAAACAAACTCAAGCACAATAGTAATAAAGCAGCAAATAAACCAATCAAACAAATACGATAAGTAAGAATAAAACTAATAACATGAGACATCAACTTTACGTGAAAAACATTTCGATATGAAGAGTAAAAAATCACGGGACCAAAACCTCCACTATAATCACCAAGAGTAACAATATTGTTGTTCAAAACTGGTTACAAATAAGTGCTAAACTACAAGCAATGACACAACAAGATTGCAGCAAAACTAGAGAAAAAAAGAGAGCAAAAGCACAAAAAATGCAGCTACTATTCACGAATGAAAATAGGAGCTATAGGCTACTAAATCCAACTTAGTCAATTCCTAATAAAAGATTGAGATGAGAGAAATAACATGTCCAAAAGTCAACTCAATCGGATAAGAAACGAAGTAGGAATCGCAATTTAAAATTGACTTTTACAACTGAAAATTTAGTGCAAAAATATGCACTTTTTCTTTATCTTTGACTGCTGAAAACTCTTTTGTGGATCGTGAAATATGACCTAAAAAAGTCTATGTATATGCCTCATAGTAATGAGCCTATGGGCAAAAATAAGTTGATCTAAATTGAACTTTATTTATCCATATAAGAAGAGAAAAAGACCAGTAACCCAACACATAAATCTGATTTTCTTCTTAGCCATAGACGTTGGATTAGTAAAGTTAGTTCAAGAAAAAAATTTATTGACTCCTTATCAATTTATTACAAACGTAAAAAGTTTTTCACAGGTTAAATTATTTTTCAACTTGATTATTCAATTATTAAATCTTATACCACTCACATTTAGTTTTTCAAATTAATTAATCTACGTACTTAACATCGCATAAGTTTAAGTAGATTTTAGTTTAGAGTTTATTCAATATTATCTTAGCAAATAAATGTCCTAATTCATTTTTAAAATAATTAGATGACGATTCTTTAAAATAACATAAGAATCATCAATATATTGTACATCATTTGATCTAAAATTAAAATAGGATATAACACCATCCAAACAGAATGTTCATATTTTCTTTCCAACAGAATGTCTAAATATCATGATGATTTTTGTGATTATATGTCAGTTGAATTACGGGGAAGCAAAGCAATAGCTTCCTCTTGCTTCCAGGTATCTCTATTCCCACTTCCTTTTCTTTTTTCTTCTAATTAACCCTTTCAAATTAAAATTTTAATATTACTTTTTTCTGAAATGTGACAAGCAAAAACTAATAGGAAAATACTAATTATGAAAGAGTAAATATTGGGAAGCTGTTTTGGTTTTCATGCTTAATTAGTTCCTTCATGAATTTTACTAACAGAGTTTATGACTTGATTAAAGTTCATATGTTATAAATTGTGGAAAAATGCCTATATATGTAGAAAGTAGTAACAGCTTTATAGAGTTGTACCTCGTACACACGCATCTTAGGATTGTACTTTGTTAGTTATATTGGTTAGAGAGGTTGTAAGTTGGTTAAAGTGAGCTTCAACTTTAAGTTACTCCCCCTTTCTTTATTACTTTGACTCGATACTAAAAATATTTATTTCAATTTTGTAGTCTAATTTATAAAATCAAAAGAATTTTATTATATTTTTTCTCTTTTTATCTTAAATATCAAGTTATTACATAAAATAGTAGTAGTTAAACTTAGGGTTTCAACACATCATTAATAAGACTAGTTTAATAAATACACCTCTCTTAAAGTTTTCTTAAGGAAGTGTCAGCTTGTTATTTATCAACATGAGTCAAGTAATATATCTATACTATATTAAAAGTGTGAAGACCCTTAGAAATGTTGTTTGAATTTTTTGGTCTTCATTAAAAGACTTCGCTTTAGATAAAATCGTCTTTTTATCATTTTTCTTTAAATTATTATTTAATCATATTTATAATATTGACTTTTAAAATATATGGAAAGAAGTACTAAAATAATTAAGGACTTCTAGCCATGGAAAGACTCTTAAATCTTTCTTATTTGATATATTTCTACTTCTTCCTTATTTGAATCACGAAAATACTCTATAATTGGTAAGAAAAATTCTAATTAACCATGGGTTCTAATTAGTTATATAGGACCTTTGTAAATAAATAATTTATCAAAATTAGTGAATTAATTTCTCTCTCTAATGTTTGTTATAAAAAAAAGTACACGTTTTGTGAAGACCCTTAGAAATTTTGTTTGAACTTTTTGCCCTTCATTAAAAGACTATGTTTTAGATTAAATCGTCTTTTCACCAGTTTTCGTTAAATTAATATTTAATTATATTTATAATATTGACTTCTAAAATATATGGAAATACGTGATAAAATAAGGACTTTTAAATCTTAATTATTTGATTTACTTCTACTTCTTCCATATTTGAATCAGGAAACTTGCGACCACTAAGAAAAATCCTAATTTACATGAGTTCTAATTAGGGATAGAATCTCTATATATAAAACATTTACAATAAATAAAAAATTGAATAGAATTATATTGTTATTTTACATATAATTTGTAGTATTTTTCTTTTGAAATTTTTACCTCTATAAATCTCA
>JBCEWC010016649.1:0-12987 GCA_038996855.1 Solanum aculeatissimum | reverse complement strand
TTTATAGAGTTGTTTTAATTCCTTTTTAATTTGTTTGTAATTTTTTGTATTTCTATGAGGTCGTCTCATATTCCTAAACCCTAAAATATTTACTCACTAATTCACACAACATATACAAATTAACTATGTTAATACCATTATAACTTCATAACAATAGTATTCTAACACAAAAATATTCAATTCATAATCTATTTCAAAAAATAAAATTTAAAGTATAATCATAAAAGCAAAAAAATAATTTCATTCATATATTCACAATGAACAATACAAATTAAGTTGTATAATATCATAATATCAACAACATAAGTGAAATACACTAGCTAATAAGTTACAAAATTCAAAAATTTTAAAGAACAAAAGTATAACAAAAAATACTAAAATGGAGCAAGAAGAAGAACAAAATTAGTACCTTAGGTTGATGGAGAGGGACACCGGAGCGGGGTTTAGTGAACGGCAGTCGGCGGCGGCGGCGGACGACTGCAATGGGGTTAGGGGAAGGGCTAGAGATTGAGGAGGAAGAGGAAACAAAATTAGGAAGGGGGGGAAATGACGGGAAAAACAGGTTGGGGAGTATATATATTTAATGGGAGGCGATGGACGGCATCGCCCAATTCGTCGTCATTCATTAAATTATTTTGACGAATTTGATCAAAATTGCGACGGACTGCTTCCTTTAGTCCGTCGCTTTTAATAGAGACGCAATCCATCGCTTTTTCATAGTTTTTTAGTAGTGATAGGACAGAGACTATACTTTTCTTGTTCCCAAAAAGGACTTTTATATTAGATCCATTGATGTAATGTCATGTACTTTAGCAAGATATTGAGTGGATGTGGCAACAAGATCGATTCATTGTATCATCACTAGTTCATAAGTGGTGGTTGTCAGTTAGAGAAATTCCCCAAGAGTAAAAATATATTATTTTACTGAGTTGTTTATGCATATTTATGATTGATGAAAATATTTATATTTTTAAATTTACATGGCATATTGATGTTGAGTTGATTTTTTTCCTTGAATACCTTTGATGTATTGTTCTACTCAGTCATCTTATATATTGTACATTCCATATATTGACGTCACTCGACGGTACATTATTTTATGATACAGATATAGGTGCTAGGAATCTTCTCAGCAGGTGTTTCGTTGAAGATCCATTTATTCCAGAGCAGTAGTGAGACCTCATTATATTCAGAGAAATCTTTTTTTTTTCAATTTATTTCTTTTCAGTGTTGTCTTGACACTTTCTTATGAGTTGATAGAAGCTTCATAGATTGAGTCAGATAGAGTTGGAGTGAAGTTTGTTTCCTTTTAAAGTCAATTTTGAAAACTATTATTATTTATTTGAATTGAAGTGTTGAGGTATTTTAATAAGAGATATTTTGGAAACTATTTTATATGATGATTTAAATGCCCATTTGAATACTTTCTTTGATTTCATTGAGTCTTCCGCTAATTGCATGGGTGATCACACCAAGTGGTTCGCTTGAAAATCAGAAATGTTTTCTGAGTGCCTACCACACTTAGGGTACCTTTTCAAGGCATTATAGGATGGTGTAAAAAATAATTTTTTTGAGGTGGTGGGTGAGGAGGAGAGGTGGTCAGGGTAGGGTGGGGTTAAATGTAATGACCCGTTAGGTCATTTAGATGATTAGTCCTCTCATTTCTATAAGATATCCTTCCCATAAATTTTAAACGAGTATTTTGGACTATTTGATAACTACGGTTATTTAACTTATGGGTAAATTTAGACAATTAGATTAATTTGTGGACTAAAGAGTTAAGTTACTTAAGTACCACTTAGCCTATATATTAAAAATAAATTAGTGGGTTTATCAGCCTTAAACCCTAATTAAATTAAGTAAAGCAAAGAACAAAAAAAGGAGAGAAAGGATGCTCACCTACCCGCTCTTATAAGTAAAAGGTGGCCGGCCATAGCCTTTCTTACTGGACAGCCTTTGGCTTACTACGGCTCTTGGTCCCTCTCGTAGGCCGACAATTTTTCTGGATAGGTCGAACTATTGGAAGGCTGGACGAGTGGAATGAGGGAAAGCGGCTCGAGCAGTTGAATACCAGGTATTTGCTAATCTTATTATTGATTGTTATATATGTTGTTGGATGAAGGATCAAAGTATGCATATTAATATGTAAACACCTTGAAGTAATGCAATACACATGCTATATGGTAGCAGTGTTGCGCATATGTGTCCCCTGTTGAAGTTCAAAGTGCAGATACTAGTTCTATGTGTTGTGACTATTTTATCAAAGTTTTGAATGTTGTTGTTGAGGAGAAAGGGTGGTTGAGTTAGTGATTAAAAGAAAGTAATGAATGGTAATGGGGTGGGGCAGTGGCGTGTGGCTTCCAGCAAGCATAGGCTTTTGTTGTAATTGCTTCCAGGTAGCTTGGCACATAAGAACAAAGCTACACTTTAGTTCTTAATTAGCCACATCATGCAATGCCTCTATCCAGAGGCATTAATGCTTCAAGGAAACGTGTATAATTATAGAACAGAATGAGAATTTTGTTGCAGCGTAGCTTCTGTTTTGGTAAAATACAAGAATTATGTACTATTTCTCTCCAAATTTTAGTATATTTTGTGATTTAAATTTTGATAAAATTAGCATGTATAATTAAATCATAATTATAATGTACTATATAAAATACCATTAGGTTGTGTTATTTAGAGGAATTGAGACTTAACTGTAGGCTTGAAATTTTGAAAATTATCTATAGAATTTGTTAGTTTTTGAGTCTAGGTTAAGTCATATAGTAATATGGATGTTGTTCATTTAAAAAATTTAATTGTGAATTCTTATTGGATTAGATTGTGGTGCTTTGGATTCTATTCGAAAGAGGAAGACTCAAGTCCCGCAGTGAGTGTTCAATTATTAAGGCAAGTGAATTTTTCAACCTTTGTTAAGTATATAGAATCTCGTGCTTCCTTGTGTGAGGTGTTGAGAATGATTTGAATTATTGAGTTAATGTTGATGTTGTATCAAGAATATGTTGTTGTGAATTGTGCATTGTATTAAAATTAGTCATCTCCTCATTATGGTGTAAACATGCTTATTTATATTGATAATTATGACAAGTGTTATGTGAACTGAGAAAGAATAAAAATTAAAAAGAATGTACCATTTCGAGGGATGTGTTGCACGTCGCGACGGATACTATAATTTGAGGGTTTTGTCGCACGCCGCGATGGATACTATAATTCGAGGGTCATGTCGCACGCCGCGATGGATGCATGGACTAAAAGTCCCCCATGGGTCCCGGACTGAGAGACAACGAGTGTGTATTGTTAGGATAGACATGCATCATTATACCTGACATTATTGTATTGCATTGCATTGCACATCTTCATTATTTATAAAATTGTGAGTGTCTTTCTGTGAAACTTATGATAGACGTACATGATCTCTTGTGTTGTTGATCTATAATTGTTGGTGTGATATTAGTGAGCTATACGTTATGCAAATTGTGAACTGGTAGGTTCGGTTGGAGTGTTAGGAGTACCTGTATTCTATATTACTTGATTTTGTGTTTAGTAGTTCACTTGCTGGGTACCGTGTGTTTGGTACTCACCCCTTGCTACTACATTTTTTGTAGGTTATGATCCCGAATCTTTGTGATACCCTCTTTTTTTCTTGTCAAAGGCTTCTTGTGGAGATTGTGTAAGGAAGCTGCTTGTCATCCCAACGAACTCTCACTCCTATTTATGATTTTATTCTACTTTAGAGACAATATCATTTGAGACTCATATTTTTTTCAAATCTATTGTAATACATTAAGAGGCTTGTGCATGTGACAACCAGGGTTTGAGAATTTTTAATTAAGTTGACTTATTATCCATAATTAAACCTTTATTTTTATTATTTCTTTTGCACTTTATCATTGTTAATGGATTTTTGGCTGACTTGTCTTGGCGGGGATAAGACGAGTGTCATCACGCCCATTTTTGGATCGTAACATTAAAATAATTAAAAAATTTACAATTTAAAATATTTTTAAAAATAAAATTTTAAAATTTAAATTTTTTCCAGTGTGGGTGGGTTGGGGGGGGGGGGGAATGCTACTTTGGGTGTAGGGGGCAGGGTAAGAAAAGAGTAAAAATATTGAAGTTTTTTATAAAAAGAATTCAATTTCATTGGGGGTTGAGGAGGGGGGGGGGGGATCTTAGTAGCTCAGTTGATTGACTACCTGAATTCACACCTTGTTGGTGAGAGTTTGATTCCCACATTGTAATACCCTTCCTCATTTTCTCTTTCCCTACACCTAATTTTTTTTTTTAAAAAAAAGAAAGAGGAGTGGGGGCTGGTGAAGGGGTCAGGGTATACCGGGGGATAAGACAAAAAAATATAATTTGAGGTTGAAGAAAAATTTTGAAAAATATTTTTCATACTTTTTAAAAGTAAGTCATTTTTCTCAAATTTGAAGAAAATAAGTTTATTTAAAAATATCATTCAAAATATTTAAACCAACCAAACATATATTTTTTCAAAAAACATTATAAATTTTGAGTGAATAAAAGTTGAAACCCATATTTCTATGAATTAAATATGAGTCACTCACCCTACCCATTAATATATAGACGAGTTGCGTGGGTTACCAAAATATGAGTTCAATTTGATGGCACTAATCCCAATGCTTACTTGCTCCCACTTTGAGGATTACTTTTTCTGTTTTTTTTAACAATTTTCTTTTTGAGAATCAAATAATATATATTATGACTATATTTTAATGTGTATTTTTTTAAAAATTATATTGACATAAAAATTATAATTTATAATCCTTTTCATAATTTATAATTTGAAATATCACCTGGTAATTAAAATTGATGTAATTACTAGAGTAGTAATTATCAATCTAGTAATTACGATAATTTGTTTGTTTGTCACAATGTATTTACAATGTAATTACAAACGTCTTATTTGATTGTACAAGTGTAATCATAAAGTTATATTAAATCTTAAAAATAAAAGTTAATTATCTAAAATTAAAAATTTATATTAGACAAAGGGACTTTATAAATGATATTATATTAAATATTTAAGATATATATATATTTTTTATCTTGGAGGGTATATTAATTAATAAATATATATCTTAATTAATATTTAAAAAATTAATTGATATTATATTTTTCAAATAGTATTTTTAATTAAATTAATCATGAAAACTAAAAGTATAAAATTTTTATGAAGATCACGAAATGAATGTTTGACAAAAAGATAAATTTTATAAATATAACATCGTAAGATTATTAAAACATTAAACAAAAAATAATTTATCTAGTCTAACTAAAAAAGTAGATTACAATGTAAATAATCGAACCAATACTCCTAAAAAAAATGAAACTAAAAATATAACATAAGCTCTAAATTCAAAACAAAAAATTTAACATAATACTATTATGTCAAATTATAACATAATGCACATAAAAATAGATAATACAAAACATTACATGGAATCACATGAAGTAAATGTTGAGAATAAGAAGAAAATGAAATATAAATAGTACAAAGTAAATAAAATATTTTTAGAAAATATTAGAAATAATAAAAAATAAAAAAGAATTTGATATAGTAAAAATAAAAAATAAATTTAAACAAAATAATAAAAATAAAAAGCAATCAACTTGTAATTACACTATGTAATTACTAACAATTCACAGTCTCTCCTTATGAATTGGAAAGTGTAATTACCATATGTCAATATCATCCAATTACCTTCATCCGGTAATTACATGGCCAATCAAACATGCTAGAGAGTGTAATTACACTAAATTTAACTACCAGGGCCACTTTCCAAACAGACCCATAGTATTTGAAATTTAAAGTTTTATTTTAAAATGTCAAATTAGTGTAATTTAATTTAATTTTAAAAATTAATCAAATTAACTCTCGAAAAACGTAACATGACAACTAAAAAACAATAAAGGAAGTAGTAAATCATAAGTATAAATATCAACATGGGTTGTGATACAACGATGAAATTGCTTCATCCTTAACTTGAGATTTCTGATTCGAGTTTTGAGTATGGAGAAAATCCTATTAGAAGCAACCCTCCAAAATGAGCCTTGCACTGCACAATTCGAATTTAGTTGGGGTTCTAATATGATCTTCGGACGCTAAGAGAAAAAACAAAGTTAAAAATATAAACATGACAAACCACACACCAACTCTGAAACCGAGAAATCTTCTCCACTATTTTCTCTCTTCTCTCTTTACTGGAAAAATCATAAGCCCCAGAAGATTTTGATCTATTATTTCAAGCTTTTGCTTTAAACATATCAATTTTTCTATACGATATGTTTAAAGTTATACTAAAACAAAATAAGTAAATTAAAAAGGAGAATAAGTGTGGGTGCGAAGGGGAGAAGCACAAAGAGTAAAGCGAGTCAATGATTTGGTCCCATCAATTTCAATAGCTGTAAATCAGGAGTATAAATAGAAAAAATTCAGACACCGACCTGAAGCCGAGAGATCCTCTTCCTTTGTTTTCTCTCTTTTTCTCTACTCTTTAGTGGGAAAAATCAGCAGCAGAAGAAATCTTACTGAACCCTAGAGGATTTTGATCTACTATGGCTATGGAAGAATCGGCAATTGCTGTTGATTTACTCACCGATTCATCGACTGCATCTTCATCTCTTGATCACACCGATTCACCGTCTGATCTGCCTTCCTCCACCACCAGATTAAATGCCTTGGCTCCGGCATTCGTTCCACGAACCTCATCCACTCCATCGTCGGCGTCGGTTTCTCATACACCTGCTGCTGCTGCTGCTGCTGCTACTTTCCATCCGGTTCAGAAACATTTTGTTTATGCGCCGGTTCAATATCCATCACCGTTTTATGGCGGTGGTGTTGCTCCTTCAGCTGATTTAGATCATGCTAGTAAACAGGGAGGGTTAACGGATGAAACTGCTCAAAAGATTGTTAATCAAGTAAGCAGAAAATTGTTTAATAATTGCTCTTGATGATTTATCTCTAGTTTTGGACAACTCTGGATTTGTTATAAATGATAAAAGTTGGTTAGTATTGGAATGTGACCGCCCAAATGCTGTGGACTGGCACTAGTAGTTCTTGCTGTATGGTTGTTTCTTTTCTTTTTATTACTCTGGTTTCCCACGAGAACTTTTGCACGCTTGACTAATTCCGTGGGATATCTGTTGCCTTCCACCCGCAATAGATGAGAATAAATCATGATGTTTTTGTCTTGGGTGAGGTTTGAACCAAAAACCCCATGATTCCCGTCTAGGTCACACCGGTGAGTGCCCTGTATTATTGTTTATGTTACGTTCAACTCTTTAGAGTTTTTGTTCTGTGCAGATGGTAAATTGAATTATGGGTGTGTTTAAAGTTTGATATATAGTATGGATTTATGTATGATTGAGTAGAAGTGTGCATTACTGGCTCTGGTTTTTGATAACCGAGAAATCGACATGTGGCCCGCCCTTTGGACCAACCACTGTCTCTTAAACTTGGTGGATAATTGGCCCATCCCTCTACCCTGGATAATTGGCCCGTCCCTCTATGCTTCTCCACTTAAATACGAGGCATCACTTTTGCATGGTGTGGGGCTTGAATCTCCCCTTTGCCACTTGAGCTAGGCCTTTGGGGCGTGCATTACTGTCTTAATTTTTCATAATTCCGTTGAGCTTATGGGACTCCTTTGAGCTTATAAGCTGATTCTGCAATTTACATTCTCAACTTACAGAACTCCTTTGAAGCTCCAAGATAGTGCTGCTAGATTTTAGAATAGTTTTTAAGTGCTTGTGAAATTGTATAAGACACATGAAGGGGTGGGAAGATGGTGCTATTTCTTTCTGTATTCTACTAATTCAGATGTGTTTCGTTGTCTGTAGGTGGAGTTCTATTTCAGTGATTTAAATCTGGCAACAACTGATCATTTAATAAAGCATATGCTCAAGGATCAGGAAGGATATGGTAAGTTGTACTTAGCCTTTGTGCTTCGAGTCTGTCCTTGCTAATTTTTGTTTTTATAGATATTTGAAGTATTTGTTTCTAATGAGATCTTCCTTAAGATAACCTGGACTTCTTTACTTTGCTATAGTACCAATATCTGTGGTTGTATTGTTCAAGAAGATTAAGGCTCTTATACGTGGTCATGCACAGCTGGCTCAAGTTCTGCGAAGCTCTACAAAGCTTGTGAGTTTTTCCTTTTTCACTTTCCACCCCTTTCCCACCCAAAATAAATCTTGCTGCCTATGCTAAGTATTTTTCTTTTGCAAATCGTATGCTTCCACCATGTAAGTTTCAGCAATAGTTTCTCTCTGACACGCATGCTCTTCCTTATTTTTCTTATTTTAATGTATTTCTTTATTTGATTTTGTCCTCCTAGGTAGTTAGTGAAGATGGAATGAAGGTTAAACGCAAGATTCCTTTGACCGAAACCGACTTGGAAGAGTTGCAAGTAAGTCTCTTTTTGTTTCTAGCTGCTGCTAATTTACAACAAAGCAAGTTTGATGGAACATTTATTTTCTCCTAGTAGTTAATATCAGATTTTTATCAGTATTTTGTTGTTCTGGTTCCTCTTTGTCATTATGATCAATTTCATTGTGCATTTTCAGTCTAGAATAGTGATTGCTGAAAATTTGCCGGAAGATCACTGCCATCAGAATCTCATGAAGATTTTCTCAGCAGTTGGAAGGTAGAATAATTTTTATGGTTTATATGTTCAGAAGATCTGCTTAACATGTAATATCATCAGCTTTCTAAAACTCTTGCTTACTGCATCAGTGTTAAAATGATACGCACCTGCTTACCTCAGTCTTCCAATGGTGGGGCATCTTCAGGATCTAGAACAGCAAAGTCGGATAGTATGCTTTACAGTAACAAGGTAGGCATCAGACGGTGTGATTTACTTGCTGATAATGCGATATAGTAGTTTATGCATGCGTGTGAAATCTTGAACTTGATGCCTTCGCCCAACTACAGCCAGAATTAGCTCAAGAAATGGTTAGTGTCATGTTCGAGTTGATTATAATCTATTTTTGTGAAATAAAGCTTGACTTGAATCCCAATACAAGGAACAATGAATGGAATAGATTGGTACTGCTACTTAGTTCCGTAATCTTGCTTATAAAATAACAAAGGGTCAATATTTGGACTTTTGGTATAGGGTATTCCTTCTAGAATCTGAATTGAATATCTGAATGCAGTTGCACGCGTTTGTAGAATACGAAACCGTTGAATTGGCCGAGAGGGCGGTAAGTTAATGTAATGTTGTTTCTAGTAACAATTGGATATCTCCATCTCTGGCATCCTTTATTTTCTTTTGTGATCTTATGTTACAGGTTGTAGAATTAAATGATGATAACTGGAGAAATGCTCTGAAAGTCCGGTTACTTCTTAGAAGCACAGTGAGTCTTGAACGGTCTCTTTTTCCTGTATCATTAAGGAGCATATTATTCTGTTTATCATTTAGCGAAAGAAGAATGAGCATTCAGAACTGATGATTAATGATACTGACCTCATTTAGATACTCAAGACTATATATTTGTCGTCCAAATTTGTTCTGATCCAGTTACTGAGATTCATTTGTCAATTATGCATCTAAATAATTCCAAGGGATTGATAGTTTTGAGGCATAGGAAGGAGAAGAAATAGATCGACAAGGAAAGCATTGAATTTTTAAGTCAAAATCTTATTATGTTATTCATTGTTTCCAATTCATCCCTTGCCTTTCCATTCAGAAGCAGTCATTGCTGAAGAATTTCTTGCTTTGATGCCTTGGTGAAAGGGAGATGGTTGGATACCCGAATGTCCCTTGGTAGTAGTAGGAACAGCTTTTGGGCCTTACCTGTTACTAGATCTTTTCACCAACTAAAAGAAATAGTTTCTTGACTATTGTTCCAGTTGTGAGACAAGTTCAAATTGAGCCTTTTTCCCATAAATAAATGTAGCTGGACCTATTTGATTCTCATCTATCGTGTATAATAAGGAATTTGGTTGAATTTGCAGGAAAAATCTGGTCAAGCTCAAGGGAAAAAAGGTGGTCAAGAAAGTGAACACAACTTCAAGGTTGACGATGGTTCTGCATCAGAGGTCAACGAGAAGCCTAATAAAGAGTCACACCACCATATTGATGCTAAATCCAATGAGCTTGCAGTAAGTGAATCTCCATTTATTCCTGGAACATGGTAATGTATCCAGTTAGTATTTAGCAACTGCACCACATAATCCTACAGAGACTGGGTTTCAACAAAGTTTATGCTGTAGTCGGTGTCCTCATTTTTATTTTACATCTACAGGAGGAGCATGGCAGTGATGGGCGTGGTCGTGGACGTGGTCGGGGTAAGGGACAGGGTCAGAGACGTGGACGTCCTCAGTTCCATCAAAACAATCGTGGAGGTCATTCAGGGGCTACCATGCCAAACGTGAATCGTGGAAGCAGTGGGGGAAATGCCCCCTCAAATATCAATCTCAATCGTGTTGGTCTAGGGCAGCACGTGTTTGAGCAGTCAGCAGCAGCAAAGCAATCTTCTGTACCTCGTATGCCGGATGGCACTAAGGGATTCTCCATTGGTCGAGGCAAACCAATGGCTATTATAACTACTTGATAACTTCCTACTTTCCTGAAAGTAGCGTGGATGAGGGGATATCTTTCGTTGGCATGATGGCAGGGTGGTTTTAGATATGCTATCAATACAGTGAAGTTGGTACTATGGTTTATATGGCCGTTTAAGTCGTCTACAGGTGCATATCTATTTTGTGTTTTTACTAAATCAAATGAACCTTACAAGAAAGTTGTGTTTGTCTATTGTTCACCAGAATGTAAAAATGGAACGGTACAGGATTAACAAAAAGCTTATATATAGAAATAGTTGAGAATTATACAACTTAATTCTCTCCAGCTCTTGGGCTGTCATTTAACTCGTACTCTTCTTTTGATTTTCAGACACCCACTTCGTTAACCATTTTAGACGTATGCAACTGGAATTAAAATTCGCGTGAGCTCAATGTCGTTTGGTACGTGGAATGGAGATAATAATTTTAGAACAAAATTTGAAATTAACTTGTTTCATATTTGGTTTGAGGTATTAGTTAATCTCAAAAATCATGTGTGATATTCAGATGGATGAAATATCTTTATTTATCTCATCCCATGAATAGCGGAAGCATTAATAGAGAAGGTGTAATGAATCATGGGCCATGGCTCATGATACATTCCAAATTGTACCAAAATAGACGAAATTATAAATTCAAAATTTAAAGGTACGAACTAAAAACTAACTAATTGCAGTGGTGAATGTAGGTATTTATAGAATATGACGCACCACTAAAACAAAAAAAAAAAGAAATTTATTCACTAGTCCTTTAAGTAAATAACTCAACATTTAACCAATTGAACCATTTAGTCTGCTTGTAGCATGGATGCCAATCGCCAACAAATAATATTATATATAAACAATACTTCATGAGTTCACGTGTCACAAATTTTTCCTATAAATTCACCCTCGACCCTTATAAGCAAATAGTTCGTTGAATGTTGACATTAAACCTCGAATTGATTAATTAGCTAGATTGTTAGTCTTGAACCATGATTAGAACTTACGTTATTGTTGTTGAGCTTTGAATTGAACTTTAAGTGTTGAATTGGATTGTGAATTGAACCGTCTAATTGAACATTGAAAACTTGAATTAAACTCAAACTAATCATAATTGATCTTTCTCCGGACAATGTGAATTTTGAATTAAATTAATTTCAACTCTGAAGTAAAATAATTTGAATCTTGAAATAAGTTTAAACAATGAATTTGTCGATCAATTGAGTACAAGAATGACTCATTTCTTTTTTTGGCAAAACTTTAATTTTATTTTTTCACGTGATATTTTTAAGGACACAAGATTAAAGGATATTTTGGTACATTTAACATAACTTTAATTTAGGACCACAAGATTGATTTTTTAAAAAAATTTCTTAAACTCCATACTAAATCAAACAAAAATTTATTTTTATAAAGAACATTTGGATCAACTAAATATGAAAAAATTGAAAAACATTTTAACACACCCTTAGACACCAATTTCTTTACTTATAATAATAAAAAAAAAGTACCTCTAAATTTGGGTCAACTAATGCTTAAATAAGGCCATCACAAAGTCAAGTGCTCCTTAAGAAATATTGTATGATAAACTACTGCAACAAATAGTTGAGAGGGCAGACTTTTTTCATATAAAGATTGACTAGCAATATGAAAATTATATGTTTTAGATTTTGCATTTAAATTTCTATAATTTATAATCATTCTATTTTTTATTTTTTTTTGTTCACTATGTTTATTAACTATAAATGTTGGGCTTGTGTGTTTGCTATTACTTTCTCGTATGTACCTTTTCTCTAATAATTTTTTTTTATGCATTTTAAATTCTTTTAGATCATTAAAGTTATATGATAATGGTAGTAAGTAGGGTAGTATACTATTTATATTTTTTATTTTTATTATTTTTATTTTATTATATATATTTTTGTTATTAGTCATCATTATTTTTAATTTAATTATTTTTATACTCTATATTGTTATATCTCTCATTTTCTATTTCTTCTAATTCTTTATGGCTTATATCTTTGGTGTTAGATATACTAGGCTTGTTGTCTTGTGTATCACTTATTTTCATATCTGCCATGTTTGTTGTGTTATTATTTTCTATTTATGTTACTTCTAATGTGCTTAATTGATTTATTATTTCGGTGTATGTTTTGCTATTTTCAGATGTTTCATTATCTGTCTGTTCTATTTCATTAATTTTAATTTTTTCTATAGTTTCTACCTCTAGTTCTTCAGTCAATTTTTCTTTAAACTTATCTATTTGTTTAAGTAATTCTTGTTCTTTTGTCTGTTCTTTTTTTTCCTTTTGTTTCTTTTCGTATAACTCTTTTAACAATTTTTACTCTTTTTCTAATTCTAGTATCCTAGTATTTTTAGTTTCTTCAATTTTCTTTATTTCATCATTAGCTTGTT
>JBCEWC010016648.1:0-12988 GCA_038996855.1 Solanum aculeatissimum | reverse complement strand
AATGCTGATGTTTATGTATCGACGTTTCTTAAAAAATAAGGAATTTTTAGTAATTTCAGAAAAAATTGATATATATTGAGATTATGCATGTAAAGTATGAGATTTCTATAATTTGCCATTAAGATTTTGATATAAAAAAGTTTACTACATAATGGGCCTCAGTTAGCCCAATTGCATTCCCTAGCCAACTTTGGACTTTGCTTTGGGCCTAATTGGAGTGATTTGCACAAAAGTGAACTTTTGTAATGCTATTTAAATAATATTTTGATTTTTGATATTCATACAAAAATGACCTTTTTATGTTTAATAATAAAAAATTTACGAATTAAAATACTTTTAAGTTGAACGATAGAGATCATTCATGTCATGACAGATCAATATAACTTCATGCTATATTCGATTTAAATGTCTTACGGGCCAGATTACTCGTAAATTGTATTGGATTGTCATCATTTTACACATAATAGAAAGAAGAGAGAAGAAAAGATATGACTTGATGTTATATTCAACGTAATTATCTTATTGGATTACTGACAAACTATATCAAATAGTCACGATTTCAAAGCTACAAATAAAGGTTTAAAAGAATATATTTCAAAACTATGGCACACAAATCATAACAAATCGATATGGCTTCAAAATATATTTTCACACTTGAGAAAAAAGGAGTCGAGTGTATTTCGAAAACAACCTCTCTTCCCCACAAAGACAAAGGTAAGATCTGCATATATCCTATCTTTTCCAGACTTTATTCCCGAGATTATACTAAATATATTGTTGTACAAAGAAGACTTAGTCATATAGAACTATCCATGCTCAAACAAAAAATTTCTCTACCTCAAAAGAAGAAGAAAACTAAGCCATATTTTATTAGTCTTGCTTTTTGTGATCATTATTTTCCAGTCAATCTTATTTGTCAAAAAAAAGTTTTTCTTTTTAAAAAATTGAATTTTGGACTCAAGGTCCTTTTATTGAAGAAAATTTGCAAATACAACAACATTCATTGTACCAGTATAATTCCACAAGTGGAGTTTGACGAGGGAAGAGTGAAATATGTATGCAAATCGCCTTACCATTACCTCGTGGAGGTAGAGAGGAGTTGAAGGGGAACTTTTCTGAATGTGAGAAGATTAGATCAATTCTTCTGCTGATGAGGTCAATCTTACTTCTGATGAATCCATTTCTGTTCCTAAGGAAGAGTATGGATAAGGCGTCGGAGGAATTTGCAAAGAGTTAAGGTTGCCTTCTAACATTTCGACAACTTTAGACATAGATGGTCGATTTGAAGGACCAGTTTGGATGCACCATAGACTCGCGATCACCATCTTTCGTGCACATTCTTTCTCCTCTTCATTCATTATCCCCATTAGTTGAAGCTCTTCGTCTAGTTCAATTCGTTGATAAAGCCAATCTGGAAAGTAGATTTCACTCGTTCGATCAAGTCTCTCATCAACATTTTTCCTTCCTCCTACCATCTCTAAGACCATCATTCCATAGCTATAGACATCAGACTTGTGTGAGACACCTCCCAAGTTTCTACAAATGATTTCAGGAGCAATATAACCGATAGTCCCTCGTGCACCTAACATTGAGACTATGCTTTCCTTTTTTACACAGAGTTTGGCAAGGCCAAAGTCGGAGATCTTAGGACAGAAATCTTCATCAAGCAGTATGTTATGAGGCTTTATATCAAAATGTAATATCCGAGTGTTACAACCACGATGCAAATACTCCAATCCTCGAGCAATGCCTAGTGCAATTTTATACAGTATAGGCCAATCCAGTTGACGAACTCTGTCTGATCTTTCCTCATAGATAAATTTTTCAAGTGATCCATTTGGCATGAATTCATAAACGAGAGCTCTTTTACGACCCTCAAAACAAAATCCCACGAGGCTCACGATGTTAACATGAGATGTCCTGCTAATACTTGCCACCTCGTTAATGAATTCTTCACCACTGCCTTTTAGTCCATTCAGAACCTTCACAGCAACAGGACTTCCATTATTCAAACTTCCTTTGTATACATAGCCATATCCTCCTTGGCCTAGTTTGTTTTTGAAGCTACTAGTCATTCTTTTGATGTCTGAATAGCTATATCTCTTCGGGGCATATGGCCCGTAGTTCTTGAGAAATGCTTCAATATTTCGATGATCCTCAGCTTTGGATTCCCAAAACCTGAGGTACTTGTGCAAGAAAATCTTTTTTCTGAAGCAGAAGAGCGAAATCAAGATTCCAATGCAAGAGAGAACTGCAACTATACGGAGAAAAATGAAGTCATACACCGTGAAGAGTCTCTATTCGAGACAATGCATCTAGAACACTTTTACAAAAGAGCAAAAAGGGAAGAAATAAGAGTATAGAAGAAAGAAGGTGTAGTTGCCTGTGGCTAAAACGACGATCCATGTTCTGCGAAGATGGTGCTTTTTCAATGTTCCTGAAACACGAAAACAAATAAGTAAAGAGTACTTAGATGAAGGAATCAGGTATAGTTAACTTCTTGGAATACCTTTGCTTTCCTCATCAACAGAACAAAAAAAGTTGTTGTTACTATCAACTTGACACCGTCCTCCAGTCGAATAACACTGATTACACTTAGTAGATACAGTCCATCCTAGAGAAACATCAGCAGCTAACATATTGAACAGGTCACTATTGTTCAGTTTTGATTCATAACCTGACACCATAGGCAATTGAATCATTGAACATTTAGTAGGAAGAGTACTAGATCCAATAGAAGAAACGGACGAGTGGTTATAGTATAACGTGAAACTTTCACAACCATTGTAACTCTGAAAGCCCTCGTAAGAGAAATCATTTCTGGTGTTACATTTAAACAAGGAGAGGTAGGGGGAGACTCTATAGGTGATTATAGGAGATATCGGGAGAGACAGATTTCTATCAAAAGATCGACAACTCTTGTTCTTCAAGAAAGTTTCAAGAATAGGATCCTTAATTTTGACAAAAACATTCTGTGTTTCAACAACTTGATACTTAACTCCGTCCAATTCAATCAACGGATGTGGAGCAGTATCACAATCAACCTTGCACAATCCACAATCAGGATGATCAGGTTTGTAAAAAGGAAAGCTTAGAGTCTCTGAACTTCCACATTGGAATTCTTGAGGACAGTTTGAATAAGGTGTGTTCTGTCCTTGAACTGAATCGAAACACGTCTGATGAAACAAAATGAAGACGAAAAACCAAGAAACTAAATCCATGACAGCCCCTTTCGTCCAAAAGAAGGATAAAAACAGCAACATGAACAACAACATATCATATAATATATGCTTAATATTTACATGTATCACTTGGAATTCAAAATTCTGCACTGACTAAAGCAACTAAAGACTATTCTCCTCATATAGTCAAGGAGTCATTTTCACTTCTTTCATTGAAAAGTCTCTGCCTTCAAATATAGGCAACTTCTATGCTAACCTTCAATGTTGTTAGTAGACTTGGAAATTTCTCAGAAAGCGAAAATTAAAGAAGAAACACGTTCAAAATAATACGAATGAATTTTCCAAGTTTGAAACTTTCTATGATCCAAAATGATTATTATTGTGTTATGTTATTTCAAGACATCAATACAGTTAAAGAATTCGGAGTGTATCTAAATAAGGAATGAATCGAAGAAACAAGTCTATGCTTATTCGTGTAACATTAGTTCCCTCAAGGTGGAGCGTAGATGTTTATTTTTTCATGCACAACTTGTTATAAAGGTAATCTACACGAGTTTCATTTAACGTCTTTGTGAATTGAGGGTCTTAGTTGGCCACATTATTTTCAATTTTTACTGCTAGTATCGACGTTAAGTCTACTCCTTCATTGGTTTGGAGAAAAGGAACCGTCTACCAATTGGGAAGCTACACATCACTTATAGAAATTAACACCTAAAATCTATTCGGAGTTTATGTTTAGTCACTCGATGAGTGGAATCAACAGCTCATCGCACGTCTCAGAAAGCCAAATGAGGAATCCATTTGAAGTGTTGTATGGTAAGATTAGGACTAACAATAAGGAGGAATCACATTGATCAATGCTTCATTTAGCGCCTTTATAATTCCACAAGTCGGATTCTGCAGAAGATAGGATGTACGCAGATCTCATAACAAAGCTATAAACATTTGGCTTAATGAGTCGGCATCTTTCCTTTATGGTAGACACTAACAATTTGACCCCTTCTCCAAGATAGGTGTAACGTATGCGTACACTTCATAAACTCCACTATATAGGAGTATGTTGTTGTTGTTGTAATTGTTACTCCCTCTATCCCAATTTATATGACACTTTTCATTTTTCGAGAGTCTAACAGTTTAAGTTCGATCGGAAATTCGCGCATGAAATCTTCAAATTTTTTGAAATAAAATTTATAAATTTGTAAACTAGTACTATAAATCACAATAATTGAAAATTTAAAATATTTAAAAAGTATATGAAATTTATCGTCAAAGACAGACTTGAATCTCGAAATTCGAAAAACATCATATAAATTGTTTTGTAGTACTCATTTTAATTAGATATTTCAGTCCATTTGGTGATTTGAGATTGATTTTGATGGAAACTTGGAGGTTTTGAATTGTTTTTGCTAGATATTTTGTGATTTTTTTTGTTTATTGAAACTTAAAAGGGACAAGTGGTATGGAAGCCATAAAAATAACGCGTTAAAAGTTAAAATTAAAAAAAAAATCCAAAAAAAGATATATTTTTAAAAACGGAATATAAAACAACAACAAGAGAAAGAGAAAAAGAAACCGAAGAACGAAAGGAAGATTTTATTTAAGATTAATATGCAATACAAATCGACTTAGTTTTTTATTTATGGAAAAAAAATCGATGCAAAAACCAAGAAATTGCTGTAATATTTATTTATTTATTGACGGATTCCGTCTCTCAAAATTCATGAAATTGAAATACAGACTCCATCACTCAAACAAAACATATACAAAAGAAAAAAAGAAAATAAAATTCATAAGTTTATGACCACTCATTCATGTCCCCTTTATCCAATCATTTGTGTGGTCAATAATTAACTGTCAATCAAATACACATATATAACTGAAATAACCACTCTTCTGTAATAACTTTTTATTTTAAATTAACCCAAAGTTTTTCACTTTGACTTCACTCTATGCATTCTCTGCATTTCCATTTAACAATCACACCAAAAAACTATGAAAACAAGATTAAATTTTCATCGATTTGTTCATGGAAATCGAGTTTTTTATCATCCGAATATGTTAAATTCGATTCGAAAATTGATAGTAGAAGGTGTTGTTACAGAAAAGGGGTGGTTGTTGTTGCAATGGGAGAAGAGAAAAAAGTTGGATGTGAAGTAGAAGTCGTGTCGTGGCGAGAACGAAAGATTAAAGCTGAGATCTTGGTGAATGCTGATGTTGATTCTGTATGGAATGCTCTTACTGATTATGAAAGGCTTGCTGATTTTGTACCAAATCTTGTTAGCAGGTAATGGAAGCAGTGGTATACTTATTTTTCTCCTTTTGATGATAAATGATACTTGTTTATCGAGTGGAGCGAGGATTTGAAGCTTATGAGTTTGAGATTTTAGTCATTTTGAGGTATTGGTTCTAAATTATGTGGTATGGTTCAGATTTTGAGAGTTAAATAGTTTAATTTAGATCGTGAATTTATAAAAAGTACTCTATCATATTAGATATATGAAGTCAAGGAGTTATTGGTCTTCCCTGCCTATGTTGAACACTCAGTTGGAAGTCATAGAAAGGCAACTATGAAAGCTACTTCTCTTGACTTCAGCCGCAATAATTGATAATTCAAGATATTTAAAAGATATATGTAAAAATTAGGGTCATAGAAATACTTTGTTTGAATCTCGAAATTCGTGATGGAGGGAGTATTTTTAAATGGTATAGTGCATATAAACCCTCAAACTTGGCCTTAGCTAGCAAGTAAGCACTTTAACTCCGATAGTGTATATCTAGACATCTCAACTTGTCTCCACTGAGTCAGTTGAATACTCCAACTTATAAAATGATCATCTAAACACCTCCAAAATTTATATGTCACGTTAGTATCGGGCGTGGACGAGTTGGAGCATTTAATTATCAGTTGAAACCAAGTTGATTGTCTCGATGTGCAGTCTCAAAGTTATAATGCTTACTTGTCAGTTGAGGCCAAATTTGAGTGTATATTTTTGTATTATGAATTTTTACATATTAAATGTATTTCTTAAAACAAATACAGGATTTGAGAAAAACTATTGCTTTTGCTAAACCAACATCCTAGGGCGTGACCTAATAGTCAATGAAGTGAGTGGAGATCTATGAAGTCTCACGCTTAAATTACTACAGAGGCAAAACAAAAATGCTACATGCTTTCTTCCTGTGGCCTTGATAGATAGAGTTACCTAGTATCTATACTAGTGGGAGCTAGCAAATACCTCGTGGAATAGTCGAGGTGCAGGCAAGCCGGCACAAATACCACATTTTTGTTTTTTTGTGAAGTTCATACTTTGAACTTATATACTCTATGGGTTGTGAGCCATTCACTGGAATCAGAGACATGCCTACAGCTTACTGCAATAAGAGTCTGTCTTTGACCTTTGGCTTTCCGGTACAATTTCGGAATAAACACATTCAATACTAACAACAGAGATGGATATCTGAATTGGGCGTCTCTGGAGTCTTTGCTAACATCCATATTATCTTGAAGTTATCTGTCTGTCATATACTCATATCATCGTGAAATTCGCATTGCATAGTTGTGGTTAGGATGATTTTGGGATATCCTTTGCACTACATGCTGATACATGAATCACTTGTTAATCACAGTAGGAGAATTCCTTGTTCACGTCCTGGACGTATTTGGTTGGAGCAAAGAGGTATCCAACGATCTCTCTACTGGCACATAGAAGCTCGCGTTGTGTTGGATCTCCAAGAATTCATTAACTCGGTAAGCATATGAAATCTGTATGTATGATAGTTCATTGGATTTGTGACATTCTAATCTATGAAGGCTCATTCAGTTAGTCTTAATGGCCACAGTCCATGCTTGTCTAAACCAAGAGCTATTTTTACATTACTCTTTTACAAATCTAGGATAATGTTCGCGAACTCCATTTCTCTATGGTTGACGGTGACTTCAAGAAGTTTGAAGGCAAATGGTCTGTGAGAGTTGGAACAAGGTACGGTCTTTATTGGAGTATACAGAACTCAGCTTTTCCTAATTTACCTTCGATGTTGTCTTTAAGAGAAATGTAGAGACCTGCAACTTCCTTGGTTTCCTATTTCCCTAGTTTCCTTTTCAGGTCTTCAACAGCTATACTAAGTTATGAAGTTAGTGTCATACCAAGGTTCAACTTTCCTGCCATTTTCTTGGAGAGGATTATCAGGTCAGACCTCCCCGTAAATCTTCAAGCATTGTCCTGTAGAGCTGAAAACAGTTATCAAGGCGATCAGAGTGTTTCTATAACTTGTTCTGATACCAAAGAGGAACCTGGTTCTTACCTTATTTCCACAACAAGAGATATTGATCATATCATATCCCAAGAAAATAAATCTTCCACTGAACACTTAAAGGACAAGTTTGTGAAAGCTACTTTTGGCCCCTCGAAACCACCTACAAGTGATGTGAGTAATAGTTGGGGAATATTTGGGAAAACTTGCAGACTTGACAAGCCATGCGTGGTGGATGAAGTCCATCTCCGAAGATTTGATGGTCTACTGGTAACTAATAGACTGTATACTATGACATACCTTTTCCTGTGAAGCCTTTGATAAATTGATTTTTGGGTGAAGGAAAATGGAGGTGTTCATCGTTGCGTTGTTGCTAGTATTACAGTAAAAGCTCCAGTTCGTGAAGTATGGAATGTTTTGACTGCTTATGAAAGTCTTCCTGAGTAAGTTTTCCAGGCTTCTTCTAATATAATTTCTGGCTTGGTCACCATAACAATGACAATTCATCCCAAATTGTTGCAGGATAGTTCCGAATTTAGCAATCAGTAAGATCTTATCACGAGACAACAACAAAGTTCGCATTCTTCAGGTGAGTTGAACATAAATTGACAGAATTGAATACAATGGTTAACTTTTGCATATGTTTCTCGAATATTAGGTGATGTTTCTACTTGTCGATTTCCAGGAAGGATGCAAGGGTCTTCTATACATGGTACTCCATGCACGTGTCGTCCTAGACTTATCTGAACGTATAGAACAAGAAATTAGCTTTGAGCAGGTGGAAGGAGATTTCGATTCTTTTCAAGGAAAATGGATCTTAGAGCAATTAGGCAGTCATCATACTCTATTGAAGTATAGTGTGGAGTCAAAAATGCACAAGAATTCATTTCTTTCTGAAGCAATTATGGAAGAGGTTTGTATCCATGTCTACTCTCTTCATTCACTTAACATTGAAATTTATTTTTCTGTTAATGAAACATAGATTAGAGTAATTGCTATAAAGAAATCAAAGTAAGGGAGGTAAGCATAAGATTGCAAACTAGACGGGAGGTTTTCGTTACGAAACACAACCAGAGAGTAAGTCTCGGAATTTTTTCTATATTCTGTCATATTATTACAGTTTCAATGTCTTATTATCTTCTTGTTGTTTCTATTTGTTGCTATTGCCTCTTTATCACTGTTTCCTCAGCCGAGTGTCTTTCAGAAACAACCTCCTTACCTTTGAGAGGTTTCCGTACAATCTATCCCCTCAGAACCCACTTGTGGGAACACATTGGGGTTTGTTGTTGTTGTTGTCTGTCATATTATTACATTGATTCTCTTGATTTTCAGGTCATATATGAGGATCTTCCATCAAACTTATGTGCAATCCGAGATTACATTGAGGAAAGAGAGACTGAGAAACCTCTTGAGAAATTTAACCATGATGAATTCCGAGAGGCATCAATTAGTTCATCAATGAAGGATTCATCTGTTCATTATGATAGGCCAGGTGGCCAGAATTCAGACAGTAGTAGTTTACATTCACCTAGACAAAGGCCAAAAGTTCCAGGGTTGCAGAGGGACATTGAAGTTCTCAAAGCTGAGCTCTTGGCTTTTATCTCCGAACACGGACAGGAAGGGTTTATGCCAATGAGAAAGCAACTCAGGAAACATGGAAGAGTAGATATTGAAAAGGCGATTACACGTATGGGAGGTTTTAGAAGAATTTCTTCATTGATGAATCTATCTCTTGCTTACAAACACCGGAAACCAAAAGGTTATTGGGATAGCTTGGAAAATTTACAAGAGGAGGTTAGTTAACAGTGTTTCAAACTAGTTATCAACTTTTCCCATTTCTTGCAAAATCTATGAATACATGCAAAAAATAAAACCAGCATAAGATCAGTATCAATGAGGGGAAAAAATGAGTTTCACTTTAAGTCACCTTTTCTGCAATTTCTCAGATCAGTCGCTTCCAGAAGAACTGGGGAATGGATCCATCATATATGCCTAGTAGAAAATCCTTCGAACGTGCAGGTATGAACTACTGTGTCACTCTTAAGAGGTTGTGGTGGTTCTTTACCTCACAAATGGTTCTGATTGTTTCAAGTTATATCCTGTAGGTCGCTATGATATTGCTCGTGCATTAGAAAAATGGGGTGGCCTTCATGAAGTTTCGCGTCTTCTGTCACTTAAGGTTAGGCATCCCAACAGACAAGCAAGCCTTGCCAAAGAGAAGAAAGTTGAATTGTTAGCAAATGATGTAAATTGTGAAATGACATCCTCTAAACCTTTTGTTGCACAAGATGCAAAAAAATGGCTCATGAAACTCAAGGACTTGGACATAAATTGGGTGGAATGAATATTGAATTTTGTTTCACTATGACAACAGCAAACTAGTTTATGTTACCTTCTGCTTTATGAATTAATAACCAAAAAATAGACTCACTTTCAACGGCTCAGTCGAACTTAGTTGCAGCATCAACTTCAGCTCCTGGATATTAACAGACAGACAATAAAGACCATCATCCTTCGTGTCTTTACTGCTGCATAATAAATGAATGCATTCCAAACCATTTTGATTGAAGGCTACTATCAGGTGCTGTATACACATTATGCCTATGTGTAAATAGTAAAACTATTACTATTATGGTTACTCTTGGAAGTATTTCCTGTGTCAACTACACTAAAGCCAGTTTCTGTTGAGGGATAGAAAGTTGCAAACAAAAGAGAGAAAATACCAAAAGAGGATTTTAAGAGACACTAGTGTTGCAACTGAAGAAATCATGATTAAGGAAACAAACAACTACAACAACAAAAACACCAGTGAACTCCCACAAAATGGGGTCTAGGAAGGTAGATACGTTGTTTCCAAAAGGCCCTTGTGTCACAGACTTAGAACGCCGTCACACTTGCCTCATGCAGTAATTAAAGGAAAAAACATGAAAGTTAATAGAAAAGCATGCGAGCAGATATCCAAGGAACCGTAACAATAACCAACAAAGTGCGGTCACTTAAACATAGTAAACCACAGATGAAATCAGATACCAAAGCCAAAGACTACATGAATCATGACTAAGGAAACAAACAAAAGAAACAACAACATATCCTGTGTAATCTTATAAATGAGGTATGAGAAGGGTAGAGTATGCACGAACCTTACCTCTACCTTTGAAGGTAAAGAGGTTGTTTTCGATAGACCCTCGGCTCAAGGAAAAACATATCTAAGTTGATTGAAAAAGAAACAACGGAAGTGAAGAAATGATGACAAAATACTAATAATTGACGAAGCAAACAAAAGAGGAAGACTAGTAATTAAGGAAGGAAACAAAAGAAGAAAACTAAAAAGTCATGTGGAATTATCCCATGCTCAAACAAAAAATTTCCTACCTCAAGAAAAGGAAGACTAGATATAAAGTGGAATTATTTTTTTGTGATTCTTATTTTCCAGTCAACCTAGTGGATTTGAAATTTCTCAGAAATCAAGATTAAGAGTTTGAGAGTTCTTTTTTAACTTCTCTTTTCCTTCTTTTATGTTATGGAAATCTGGGAAACTTTGCATTATGACTATGTAAAGTCATTACATATAACAATTTTACATCCTTGAAGACTAAAAATAATTCCAACACAAATTAAAATCCTAACTAAATATATCTGTTTCTTTGAAGATCTAGACAGATTATTACAACTACATTGGTTGAACCAAACTTCTCCTGGTAGTTGACTTAATGTTTGATCTACTGCACTGATATGAACAAATAAAAACTAGGCCAGTTCTAGTACTGATGAATCTACCTCTGTTCTTGAGGGAGAATATAGGTAAGGCTTGGGAGGCATTTGCAAAGAGTCTACTTTCCCTTCTAACATTTCCACAACCTTGCTCATCGATGGTCGATTTGAGGGATCAGTCTGTATGCACCATAAACTCACCATCACCATCTTTCTTGCACATTCTTTCTCCTCTTCATTCAATATCCCGGCTAGTTGAAGCTCTTCGTCCAGTTCAATTCGTTGATAGAGCCAATGTGGAAAGTAGATTTCACTTGTGCGATCAACTCCAACATCAACATTTTTTCTTCCTCCAACCATCTCTAGGACCATCATTCCGTAGCTATAGACGTCTGACTTGTGAGAGACACCTCCCAAGTTTCTGCAAACAATTTCTGGAGCAATATAACCAATAGTCCCTCGTGCACCTAACATTGACACAATGCTCTCCTTTTTCATGCACAGTTTGGCTAGACCAAAGTCAGAGATCTTAGGACAAAAATCTTCATCAAGTAAGATATTATGAGGCTTTATATCAAAGTGCAAAATCCGAGTGGTACAACCACGATGCAAGTACTCCAATCCTCGAGCAATGCCTAGTGCGATTTTGTAAAGTATTGGCCAACCCAATTGGCGAACACTGTCAGATCTTTCCTCATAGATAAATTTTTCAAGAGATCCATTTGGCATGAATTCATAAATGAGAGCTCTTTTGTGACCCTCAAAACAAAATCCCTCAAGGCTCACGACGTTAACATGTGATGTCTTGCTAATGCTTGCCACCTCGTTAATGAATTCTTCACCACTTCCTTTTAGTCCATTCAGGACCTTCACAGCCACATGACTTCCATTCTGCAGACTTCCTTTGTACACAGAACCATATCCACCTTGACCTAGTTTATTTTTGAAGTGACTGGTCATCCTTTCGACCTCAGAGTAGTTGTATCTCTTTGGAGCGTATGACCCATAGTTCTTCAGAAATGCTTCAATATTTTGGTGATCCTCAGCATTAGATTCCCAAAACCTGAGGCACTTGCATAGCAAAATCTTCTTTATGAAGTAACCGCAACAACAAGAGCATACCCATGAGAATCCCAGTACAATCAATGGTACAACAATAAGTAAACTTATACCTGTTGAAAAAATGAAGTCATGCACCATCAGAGAATATAAAATAAATTCATTCTGAATGTCTTATGCACTATCAGGGAAGTAGTTTGCTTTTGACTTTTGGGACTATGCAAATTGTAGATATGTACAAAAAATGCAGTCAGTTATCAAGGTTTTCAGAAAAAATGAAAGAAAGGAAAACACCACAAGGAGAAAGAATGTCCTCTCAACTCCACTATCCGTACGTTGTGTAATCTGAAGTACTTGTCCCCCCAATTTTTTGAGATTTTAGCATAATGAAGAAGAAAATTCAAATGATATGCATGAAATTCTCAAATATGTAAAAACCCTGCAGCTATGGATATTTTACTACCTGCTCCCAGAGCCAGGGCCAATTTGCTTCTAGTCGTCTTTGCATCTAAAAAAACAGGAAAAATACTATGAAATATTATCAATATTTGATACGACAATGAGAAAGGACTTTAAGAAATATGCACTAGACCTTGATCATGTCGATTATTTTCTTGACGACCTTGAGCTTGTGGATTATTTGGATATGTACAATGAAATTTGTTGGTTTTATCAGTCCGGCATTGACCTCCGCCATAGTGACATTGATAACAGTCCTCAGACAGTTTCCATTCTACTAGAAAACCAGCGCTTAAAGCTTTGAACAAACCACCATCATCTGATAT
>JBCEWC010016647.1:0-12988 GCA_038996855.1 Solanum aculeatissimum | reverse complement strand
GGGATAGAAGAAGCTGCACAAATTTTAGATTTTATAGGCTCTATGTAATCTATTAGCTTTTTTGTTGTTGTTTTGTTCTTCTCTTGTTGGAACCAGTTTTTGGAGGTCTCCGACATATCCTTAATGCTGAGGAATACAACATTAACTTTCTCAAAAAAATTAAAAAAGTACTATTTATGAGTATTTATAGTCACTGCTTGCATGCTGGCCATGGATCTGCATGGGCAACCGAAAGGTACAGGAGAAGTGGGGATAGGTTAAACATAGCAACTCCAGAAACTACTTCAGGATGGGCTAGGTAAACTCATCAATGTGAGGCCCTAAATTTCAACTGCCTAATTATTTTGCAACTTCATAATTTTGGTGTTACAACTGATTGTTTCTCTCCACTAAATACTAAAAAAAGAGAAGAAAAAACAATTGCTTCCTCAATTGGAGTTTTATTTGTTAGATTTGTATGATACACAAGATTTCTCAGAAGAGAAGACAGGCAGATATAATAATGGCCATCCAATATTATATTTTCTATTGATTCAAATGAGCCGGTTAAAAGTTGAAAATCTTGATGAAGTAATTGATTCCATTCATGGCATCTAGAAGATGCAAAGTAGTTACAAAATAGAGAGCACTAGTATGTTATCTCTAGTACACTATCACAGAGCAAACAAAATCTAAAAAGCTATCAGGGGAATCCACAGGGGACAAAAAAACCCAACTATATAAATACAAAAGACATTTAGCATTCAGCATAGATTGGCTAGTTGAGAGGCCATCAATACATCTTCTGTTTCTTTCATTACAGATCGTCCAAAAGATGGCAGCTGGTATAATCTTCCAAATCTTTTTTATGGTGCTGTCGACTTTCCAGTGGCTCCAGCATTCAAAAACTTCCCTGATAGTGTTAGGCATACCCATATGAGACCAAAAAGGTTGAGGAACATGTGTCGTAAGTCTGCAGCAGCTGGACACTACAGAAAAAGATGGTTGTGAGTTTCTGCTTCCTTGTTGCACATGTGGCATCTATTCACAATCTGAAGCTTCCGCCTTTTAAGGTTGTCCTGTGTTAGAATGGCTTCATGCATTGTTGTCCAGGTAAAGCAAACAATTTTGGGTGGAAGTTTGACCTTCCAGATTAGCTTCCAAGGCCAGTTGTCGGTGATAGCATTCAGGTCCATTGCTATCTTGTAGGCTGCTTTCACTGTGAACTTTCCTCCATTAGTATGTCCCCATCTGAACTGGTCTGATGCAATGTCATTTCCTATGAACCCATTGAGAGCTTGTAATAGTTTGAGGAAATCCTCCATTTCCCAATCTTGCAAGTTCTTTCTGAAAGTTAGATTCCAAAAATTCCCATGCCTGTAATGTTGCACCGTTGCTTCTGGCTCCCGGGCTATTTGAAACAACGCAGGGAAATCATCCTTCCAAAACTTGACATGCTGACCATTTCCAACAATCAAATGATGATTTCGTGAGAATTCATCCCAAAGCCTTCTTATGCACTTCCAAACTCCTACTCCATGTGGGCCTGTTGCTTGTTTGGTACTCCAGTTGTCTTGGCTTCCATGCTTCGCCCTGACCACTTCCTTCCAAAGACTTTGGTCTTCCTGTGTATATCTCCACAACCATTTCATTAGCAGACATTTATTATGCTTCGTCAGATCCTTGATGCCCAGCCCACCTTGGTGCTTTGGCAACATCACCTTATCCCATTTGACTAAATGGAATTTATGCTCAGTACTATTTCCTTCCCATAAAAAGTTCCTCCTAATTTGATTCATTTTCTCCAAAGTCTTGCTTGGTAGAGGAAATAGTGACATGGAGTAGGTTGGAATGCTGCCAAGCACACTGTTTATTGCCACCCATTGAGAGATATTGCATTTGCCAGGATTTGAGCTTCTTCTCAAACTTTTCCAAGACTCCACTCCATATGGAAGATGATTTAAATGTCCTCGGTGAGATGAAGTTTTGTCATATCTTGTCTGATCACCTCCCCAATACTTCTTCGGTCTACCTCTACCCCTCCGTGTAGCCCCTAACTCCAGCCTTTCGTACCTCCTGACAGGAGCATCCGTACTTCTTCTCTGCACATGTTCAAACCAACACAATCTCGCTTCCCTCATCTTGTCAGCCTAGTGATTTGGACGGTGACAAGGCTTTGCCTCGCCACGCGGCGAGGCGCTCGCCTTTTTGAATTGAGGCGCCAATTTATACCAAAATCTTAAAATATTTAATTGCGTATATAATATCCAAAATCTCAATAGCAATAACATATATTAGAAAAAATATTTCAATTCAAAAAGACAAACTAATAATAGATACTAAAAGTCTATGAAATCACACTATTCATGGACAAATTAATATTATATAAATTAGTATAAAACTCAATTATATAGGCCAGAAATTAATAAAGAAGGATTATAATTTTTTTTTAAATATAGGCAGTTGGCAGCCGCAGTCCACTGCTCAGCCATTCACCAGTGAACCAAAAACTAAAAACACAGCAAAATAGAGGAGGAAGAAAAAGAAGAAGAAGAAGAAGAAGAATAGTTGGACTGTTGGAGAAGAATCGCTGGACTCGGGACACAGGCAGATGGTTTTTTACAAATAAACCCTAATAGTTCCCTTTAATAATTAAAATTAGATGTATTTTTTTTTTTAAAAAGGCGTCACATATTGTGACTCGCCTCGCCCCGTCGTCTCTCGCCTTACATCACCTTTCAAAATTGCGCCTCGCCTCGACAGTAATAGGCGACATGCCATCGCCTCGCCTTTCACCTTAGGCGCAAAGGCACTGCCTTTGAGAACATTGTGTCAGCTACAGGGGCCACCTCTAACTTCTCCCAAATGGTCTCATTCCTAACCTTATCACTCCTGGTATGTCCACACATCCATCTCAACATCCTCATCTCCGTGACCAGCATCTTCTGAACATGTGAGTTTTTTATTGGTCAGCACTCTACCCCATACAACAAAGACGATCTAACCACCATTTTGTAAAACTTACCTTTAAGTTTAGGTAGCATCTTCTTATCACACAATACTCCAGAGGCAAGCCTCCATTTCGTCCATGCTACCCCAATACAATGTGTGTCATGATTGATTAAAAGAACAAAATGAGATGATATCACACAACATTTCCTCTAGTAAAAAACTACGCAAAAAAATGTATACTCAAAAGAGAAATTCAACTTCGCTGGAATAGAAATGACTTTAAACAAATGTATACCCAAACCAAAAATCATTGATATAACCATAATAACCAACTTTAAGTGACTAAATCATTCCATCTTTCATGGTTTAATGCTTCATTTAGCTTAAATGCACAATTTCAAAAGTAAAAGAAAATCTTTGATTAATATGAAGAACAAGTGAATTAGCAATGATGAGCTGTTCCTTAAACATATGGAAAACAATACATAATTATGACAAAATTATAAGCACTGTTTCTGGTAACACATGACAGAGCCATAACATCGCAGAAGTTAAGAGGACATACTTCACTTGCTTCTGCACTGTTTGCCAACAGATTGTGGAGTTGTTTGGAACTTTCTAGATAAAACGGGTGATGTCAAGGGTATGCTATTGAGCTGGACGTATAAATAACAACAACAACATACCCAGTGGAATCCCACAAGTGGGGTCTGGGGAGGGTAAAATGTACGCAGACCTTACCACTACCTCATAGAGATAGAGAGGTTGTTTCCGCTATGGGGAAAGAAATTAAATATGGGAAATCTCACACCATTAAGGAGCGAATTCTTTTCCAGACTCCAGTTATGGGGTATATATCCTGTTTCAGTGTATTCCCTTTTGTCTTATCACTAAATATTAACCAAAGACAACAAGCATGTTATAGAACCTTTTTATAATTTGAAATATTGGCAAACCTTTGGCTTGCGTAAGAAAGAAACCTATACACAGAAAAACATAGTCAGATAGTTGGCTCCTGGATATATGGATCACATTTAGGGAATTTACAAATTGCGCAAAAAAAAATTTCCATATAACACAGAAAAAGACAACAAAATCATCTGATCAACTGGTAACATTGCAGAAAGACTTAGGTTATAATTCTACTAAGATCAAGAGGCACAAAGTCAGTATAAAATAAGACAAGGCAGATGCAGTTTTTAAACACATCTCCTCCCCCTGTGGCTCCAAGAGCAGCCAATACATCACGTATTACTATAAAGATCTAAGTACTGCAATAAGCACAAAAAAAACTAACCTTTGGCGGATGAATACTCATTACATTAGAGAAGAGTTTATGTATATCATCGTCTACAGAACGTTTTGTTGCTCTTAATCCCTCCGTTAGTCGTTTCAGAGAAAGAGGCTGCAATCACAAAATATTGAAAAAACTAGTGCATAAATACATCAACGAAATGTAAAAAATTCAGGTGAATATTCAAAACCCCAATTTATAAGAAAACCATAGATGACGCGTCCTATAAATGATAGAGTAAAAGCCAGAGCATATGTGAAATTAGATATCAAGTATAAACTAGGATCTGATTGTACAGCACAATCGACTAGTCACCAATATGTAAAAAAAATAAAAATTGAATTCAGCACTAGTCACTGAAATATCATCTATTATAGGAAGGTAATCATCAACTCATAAGCAGCTTAAGCCATTATTAAGATGCCACAATGATTTATCCATTAAGTACCCCTCACACAACAGAAAACAAAGAGTAGGACCTTAAAAAGTTCAAAAAGCCATATAATTTGATTAAAGATCACGAGGATTACCAACTTTGCAAGGCGACCCAAATTAGGAAGAATCATGGTCTGTTGACAGATGAAAAGAAGTTAAAACACAAAATAACTGAAAAGAGTCGAGGAATAAGACAGGGCAATTTATGGACTTACAAATTTCTCTTTTTCTTTTGACCCTGTTTCAACCTTGTTTCGACCACAGATCAAGACAACAGGTCCTGATAATTGGTCAAACATTTCTTGCACCTTGTGCACAAATTCTTTTCTATTTGCCTTGGAAACAGCTCTAGACAGCCATAATGAAGAATCCGGAAAGTACACAATAATAGGTTGTGCACACTTCAAAACCTGCACAAAATTAAATGGTCTCACAAAAAAAAAATGAAAAACTCGAATTTGAAATCAATGTGGTAAAAGAACATAAAGACTATTGATCAATTAAAGCATCATACCTCACATAGTACCTCCATGGCAATGTAGCAGTCTTCAGCCTGAGCATCAAGATCATGCTCAATCTCATTGGCTGTAAACAGAGTAGACGGTAAAAAAAAATTAAATTATGCATATGCATTCAGATATAAAAATAACACTGTACCTACTCAATCTACAGACTAAGTCAGCGTTTGGCCCCAAGTTCCCAAATATTCTAGGCAAGTTATTCTTGGCAAGTTTTGTTGATGTTGCACCATATGTTTGGCCTCAAGTTTTCTCAAGAATATTTTGCTATTTCAAAGAATATAAATTTATACCCATAAGTTCTAAAAATTATTTTTAAAATCCCATAAGTTTGTCTTACTATTCTACAATGAACATGTTCCGTAAAAAACATAACCTAATAACATAATTGATAACAATCAACAATAACAAAATAACAATATGGGTAGGATCAATATATTAATTGCATTAAAAATAAATTGTTCTTTTTTTCAATGTTCTCACTCAAACTATTTTTTCCGAAAGTTTTAGTAACAAACTATTCTTTTACAAAATCTTCCCACATTCTACGAACAATCTCTTCCTGACAAACTTTCATTTCTAGATCAGATGATCGAAAAGATGAAGCAACATTGATACAATAAATCGATTGTTCATCATTTTCATTAGCAATCATATCATCATTTTCATATTCAATGAATATTCTATCACTGCTTTGATTTCACGTAAAAAATTATGTAATACGACACAAGCAATTACTATTTTCACTTGCATGTCTAAATCATAGTTATTCATGCCTTGTCGTAGTATTCTAAATCTACTTTTCCACGCACCAAATATTCTTTCAATTACATTACGCAAAGAGGCATGTCTATAGTTAAATAGCTCTTTGCCATTTTTGGAAGTTAAATGATAGATTGTTTATAAAATGTAAAAGTTAGGGGTAATTTTTAAATATTCAAAACTTCCCAAGTATCCCCCAAGTTCCCAAATACTACTTTTTTTTAGTATTTGGGAACTTGGGAATTTCTCAAAAATTTGCCAAGTTTTTAGGCGAAACACCCCACCCCAATTTATTCCCCAAGTACCCAAGAATACTTGGGGCCAAACGGGGCCGAAGTGTTGAAACTTGGAAACTGAAAATAAATGCTCTTTATGACAAATAAATTTCATGTAGAATAGTGTATCAGAAAAAGAAAAAAAAAGTTGACATGTCAAATAAATGTTTCCCCCACTAATACTAATATGCCAATTGACCGCCATCTATTAAGACTGAAAGTTTTAAGATCATCCAATGTGAAGTCACAATTAGCAGCCACAGGTTATACCAGACGGTCCAGACCCAAACAATTTTATCTTCTTTTTTGGTTGAGAAAGAATATGATTTTCACTGCAATCCAGATGAAGAATACATACCAGGAATCCAGTATATTGATGGTTTCACATCCTGGGCTTTGGGTTTCTCGTCTTTCTCTTCTTCCGTGGTTTGCTTTTCACTAACATCAAAAAGTACAGCAACCTGATCACCATTCACCTCATATATCTCACCACGTTGACCATTGGACATGGACCTGCAAAAGCATATCGGATGTAACAACTTACATGCATGCCTCTGTTAAACATGACGTTTAAGCAACTCTTTGCTTGAATAACTTGAGGCAGATACATTTGGAAAATACATTAAATACTAATAGATGGTTCCTAATTAATTTAAAGCGCCTTAAACCTCTTAAAAGAGTTAGGTACAGTGATATTGGCTATTACATTGAGAATAACAAACAAATTACAAAAACAATCAGGACAATGACAATGATGGCGACAACAATGATTAGCAGTAACAAAACTTAAATCACTGCAGAAACTTCATACTTCTCTCATATCTTAGATACAAAACCGAGAGCTTGCACTTGCACAAGAACATTGCACTATATCACTGTGAACATCAAAAGAACATTACGAGAGAAGACAGAAGGAATCCTGGTGGATGATGAGCAAAAAAAGCCCCACCACCAGCCCAAATATTCTAGATCTTTCAAGTGAGAAGGAACGTGAAAGATACAATCATGCGTCCAAGCACCAAATGGAGAAAATTTTCTCTATAGCACTTGTGACGACTTACCAACCCACCTTCCATGAATTACAGTGTAAGCATTTGTTGGACCACCAGAAGTAGGTATCTTCCCCAATAAAATCCTGTGAGAATTGGAGTCAATTACTAAATGCCGCTTAATCCAAAGTTCACATGGATTATGCTAATGCTAAGACCTCCGCTCTACGACAAAACACTCAGCTCCATTAGCAAGCAAAGCACGGACAAGAAAGCAAAAAATAAAGTTGCATGACCTTCTGAGAGTAACAATATTTTAAATAAAGCGATAAGACACCCAAAATTGTTTTAAGTACAGTAAAAAAAATGAAATGAGTAAAGGCTGCTTTCTAACTCCTAAGCTTAAAACATGTTGCACCACCTAATTCGTTGTAACTTTCCTTATTCCTCTCTTGATCATTTTAAAAGCAAATCCATTAAATTCAAAGAAGTTCAAATATCCATTTATTGTTACCCAACTCCAACAATTTCCATCAAGATGCGAGAATCTACTTTATACTGTTTTGGCCTTGCTATGATATCTGTTCACCAAACGATCACCACATTTATCCATTCCAATATTTGTGTCCTAATTGTCACTAGTATATACAGGACATCTGAAGTGCGAAGCACAAAGTATGACAGACACTTCAAAATAATCTACTCCTGTGATCAAGAATAAACTGCCTAGTATATTTGTTGTCAAATCAAATTTATGTAGGACATTATTAAGCACTACAACTCATATTGGAAGAAAAGAAAGCTGACATTTCATCTTATTAACAATGGATTCCTCCACATATAACTTTGTGAAACGAGATATCATATATAAGTTTGCATTCAGCTTCAGTTTGGGAAATGATAGATTAAAGGTGACAGCATGAATAGGCAGAAGGACTGTTTCCGGATAGTGTTTAGAGACCTAAAAAGGATCTTCACAAATTTCTTGTTTAGCGCTTTTACTTTCCTTCTTCTACATTGAGAGAATTTCCTCGTAGTGTTCTTCATTATCTTTTGGGTGAATCATTCTTTCAGGGCGTCAATTGAACATCTCAGCAATTGAGAGAAATCTAGCATGCATCTGATCCTAAGAGCAGCTAGGATTTCCAGAACAAGATGGCATCATTTGATGAGAAATAAAAAGGTATGTCGAAATTCAAGTGGAAGAAACTGATGCAGCTACTTTTGAAGTAACAGAAAGAAAGCAAGGATTGGTACAATTCAATCCTTCTGTAGCCAAATATTAATTTGTCCAAAGCCTTATGAATCACTACGCTTGCTTTCACCTATCTGCTGTTTCCCATTAGGTAGCGAAATTTTTCCAATAGTGCAACTACGCTTCACCTCTTTCTATATGACATGAAATTTTTTGACAAAGGTAGCCTTCAGCCAAACAACATAGCAGTCTTCTGGATCAGGAGATTAACAACAAAATATACCCAATACATAGATCATAAGTTGGTAAGACTTAAAAGCAGGTTCTACCCTCTTATTCTTACATCAAAAAAGACCATTGTGGTGGTGTATTCAAGAATCATGAGAGTTCTTAAGAATTACTACAATGTTGCACATGTGAGCAACGCTTGTTACATTTGTTTTTTTATGAAGTCTTATTGTCACATTCTCCTGGTCAGGCACAGCCAAGATTTGACCGGGCAGTGTGGATCAACTTCCAAGTAGAAGCCAGGAAATATATCTTCATAATGGTCAGAATAGCTTATTGACAACTTGTTTTGAGTTCCATCCACGCTTGACCAAAAGATTAAGCCCGTCTAGGTTAGTACTAGAGAAATAGTAATCAAACAAAAAAATGATTGTTTTAGTAGTCTTATAAAAATTCAGAAGACAGGGTATTCAGATTCTTCCATTTTATATTTGTTACTTTTATCGTATTTGCATACTATCATTTGCTTTCAGTTTAGTCGTTTTCCTTTTTTTCTTATCTTTTCCTTTTTTTTCATATCTAGTATCTTCTGCTTATGGGGCTTGATTTTTGAGACGACGGTTTCCAGAAACAGCCTCTCTATCTTATGAGGTAGTGGTAAGATCTGCGTACATTTTAACCTCCCCACTTGTGGGATTCCACTGGGTATGTTGTTCTTGTTATTGTTGTTGTATTTATGATAATGGATAGTGAATCCACATATGACCCACTCTAATGCTACCTTTTGCACTCGGAGTTCCCCTACGAGCCAAGACAGCTTATTGGGTTATTGGTTGCTCCTTTAAAAGCTTAAGCTTAAGTTCACAGAAGCAGAGAACTCAAAGCCTAATAGGTTATGCAACAATTCCTAACAATGTGAGGAGAAGTATTACAGGCACTTCTGCTCTCTCTCTTGAAAATGGTTTAATCCATAAAGGCTGTAAGCCTGTAACAAAAGTTGGAAGGAAACATTAAAGCACACGTTAATGCAATAGGAATCATGAAAATATAGATGAAATGGCTAAGAAAATTGGAAAGGAAGATTAATCCACTCTAATAAAATTTACTAGCTAATTGACAAAAAGTTACGACCGTTGAAGTAGTAAGATTTTGATTATTTAAGATGTCTAAGAAAACAAATACTTGAGAGACGTGCCACATAAGGGACTAACCTGTTATCGACTTTAACAACACCAGAAGGTCCAGTATATTTAACTCGATCTCCTGTACGTAAATTAAAATGTAAATATAACAATGGAAATTACCATGACAAAGTAAAAACAAGTACTTCTCAAAAGAAGGTCAATTTTGCAGTTATCCAATTTGAATATCATGTTTGCTATTTCAAGAGTCAAACTCAAAACCGCCACAAGATATTGAAATTTCACTTCATAGTAAGGAAGTACTATAGTAATACTGGCTTCATTTCTGGTAACTTTGAGAGCCCCCTTTGGGTCTCTGGTCCCTCCTCCAGGTGGTCTTCCACCATCGGAGACACCTCTCCTAGCCTTTTTTTCAAGCCAATCAATAATCATCCACAGTGATTATTGCTTCAATCTCTAGAGACCCATTTACTCGCACCATCATGACGGAGAACAGAACATAGTTTAACACGGGGTTCAAATCTTTTGATGTCACCAGATGGAGCTTGGGCAGTAACCATTGGTTTGAGTGGGTAGAAAGAAACAGAAATAGGATGAGAAGGATTACTCTGAATGAGAAAGGCATGGACTGGCTAAGCTATATCCTCAAGGAGGCGTCGACTGACCAAAAGAACTTGGTCAGACGGTGGAGAATAAAGGAGCAAATGGCAGAATTCTATGGTACGAGGAAGTTTAATGAACATGGCAGATACATGAGTATCGTGTCACTAAAAGGGGAAGCCAGAGAGGTCATTATAATATCTGAACTAGCCATAAATGCAGGCTGGAGAGACAGCTTTCAAAACAGAGAGGTTCATTACTGGCACCACTGCGCACAGAGCCGAACACTTGCCAAAAATGATTAGTAAGGACATCATGTTTTCTAAGATTGTTGAGGGCAGCAAATGGCACCCACAGTCTAAGGTGGATCCATATGATGAGAAAGTCTTACTAGGCAGATGTTTAACAGGCTCTTTTAAGACCACCGAGCCTCCTACTCTTGCAGACGTCGGGAGATGGGCTACATCCTCGTGGAAGAAAGCTTTGGAATCAATATCTATGAAATGGCTAGACAAACATTCCTGTTTGAATTCCCAAATAGGTTTATGGCGGAGCAGATTTTGCAAGGGGAATGGGTTTGGAAGAATACCCAGGTAAAGCTAGAGTGGTGGAGCCCCTTATTTAGCTGTTGTCCTAGTCAACAAAATCCCACATCGGTATGGATTAGAGCAATGGGACTGCCACTCCATTTGTGGTGTAAAGAAATTTTCCGGGAGATTGGTGACAAGTGTGGAGGTTGGAAGAGTACCAAGGAAGATACAGTATTGAGAAACCACCTCAAGTGGGCTCGAATTGAAGTTGAGGGGGAGGTTCAAAATATACCCAATGAAGTCTCAATCTCCAAAGATGGGTATATATCTTCAAAATTCCAATCTGGGTTGAAAGAAAGGCCTCGTTCGAGAAGATTCCGGCCACTGCGCCGATGAATTTCAATCTGAGATGGCTGCAAAGTCAAGACTAGGAGAAACCCTAAAACATGTTGCAGTTCAAAGGGTCATGGAAGGAAGACCGGTGGGGTAGAGTTTTATCTAGAAGTCCAAAGCTTCATTTGAAATCCTCTTAGTTAATAAGCAGCAGTTGAGCTGCTTCAACTGCCTGCTTCATCGTCAATATTTTGTTTTTTCTTAGTTGCTCAAGCAGGCAGCAGATCGACGTGCCTGCTTGAGCAGCTTGAGGGTATATCTGTAGTTTCTCGCAACAACTGAGCTGCTTCAGCTGCCTGCTTGAGCAGCCTGAGGGTATATCTGTAATTTTTCGATGGTTATTCCGTTTTAATTTATTTGTCTTAATATTAGTGAATTACGTATATTTAACAATTAGTAATTTAAAATGGTTTTAAAAACATTCATAGGAGCATAAAAAATATCATAAAATAAAAAAGTTATAAATTAAAGGAATTAACAACTTAAAATATTTTTAAAACATATAAAAAGTTTAAAAATTTTGACTTTCGAAATTTCAGCAGTGCCGCATAAATTGGGCCAACAGGAGTAAAATAAAATGTTCTATAGGTCTCACTAATTAACAACTTCAAATTTTTTAAAATATAAAAAAAATCTATTAATATCACATAAATCGAGACCAAAAAATAATTTATATTGGGTCCATGCTAGCACAGGCTTTCACAACTAGTTATATCAGAAATCAGTGCATTGACAGTTGTAGAATGGTCAACACATGTGAACTGTCAGAACTTTAAAAAAGGCCCCACAGAAGCACATGGGAGGCACATGACAAGAGAGAGACGGGCGACTTCTCATTAAGAGATTTGGGCCAGCCCAACTCTTTTTCAGAATTAAATGAAAAGAGAACCAAGCCCATATCTGAGTCCTCTATAGATGGGATTTCACAAGAAATAAAAGAATTGAGGAATTCAGAAGAGAGATCCCTAAGGACAGAAATGAAAGAGATTTCATATGCAAAAGAATCTGCCATGGAAGCTGTACCAGTAAGGGAAGATAGCTATGACAATAAAGCAGAGGAGTTAGTGGCGATTATTTTAGGGGTGAAGGAGAAAGGGATAGACACAATTGAAGATCGACAGTACATGATCGATAACTCAATCACTAGTAGCGAGACATAGGAGATAGAAGAAGCAATTCCCATTGCAACAGAGACAGAACATGCAGCAATTGAGCAAGAGAAAGTTAATTCTGCTTGGGTTCGCCAGAACATCATCAAGCTTGGCAAAATGTTCGAAGCAGACTTCAAAGGGCATGAGGAGGAAGCTTTGGAACTGCTCATGCAAATAGATGCTCGTAGACAAGTCAGAAGAATGGAACCATCCACTGAAATCAAAAAAACAAAATACAAAGGTGCTAATGAATTGAAGAATCTAATTACTTTTGATGTTAAATTTAAAGACAGTATTGGGAGGAATAAGGGGAAAAGGAATGCACAAGGTGAACCATGAAGCTCTAGCTTGTGTCATGGAATATTAGAGGATTGAATGATGTGGGGAAAAGAAGGGTGGTGAGAAACTGCATAAACCAATGGAAGGTTGATATTGTATGCCTTCAAGAAACAAAATTACAGGGGAACCCCTAAAGGATATCGTTAAACAAATATGGGGAGGAAGATGGATCCAGTATGCATGTCTTGAGGCAAGTGGAACTAGAG